>JAQZBX010046626.1:0-20717 GCA_029593785.1 Cabassous unicinctus | reverse complement strand
TTTGGTTGTGAGGAAGGAGAGAAGGCCTTGGGAAGAGACTAGCCATTCACCTGATAGTCTACAGCTGGCCTTGTGGAGAGAAGCAAGCCTAAGCCCACATAGAGGCAGACACCAGGAAGAGAGGAACCCAAGAAGCTTGAACTCTTGGCAGATGTCAGCAGCCATCTTGCCCCAACATGTGGCAATGGACCTTGGTGAGGAATGAAAGTTATGCTTTATGGCCTGGTAACTCTAAGCTTCTACCCCATATTAATACCCTTTATAAAAGCCAACAGATTTCTGGTATTTTTCATCAACACCCCTCTGGCTGATTAATACAGAATTTGGTACTGAGGACTGGGGAAGTTCTTTTGCAATTAACAAAATATTAGAACAGTTTTATAAATGGGTAAGGTGTATTTTTTGGAGGAATTGTAAGATGCTTGATGGAAAAGGCCTAGGTTGCTTTGCAGAGACTGTTTGCAGCAATGTGGAGCCTAAAGTTTTTTTTTGTTGTTGTTAGGGTCTTAGAAGTAAATAATTGTGAAATAAATGCTAAAGAGACTTTTTATGAGGCCTTGGAAACTGGAAACTTATTTGAAAATGGAGGAAATTCAATCCATGTTTTAAAGTTGCAGAGAACTTAGCAAGACTAACTCCTGGTGTTATATGGAAGACACAATTTGAAAATGGTGAACCTGAGCATTTAGTTGAAGAACTTTCCAAAGTAAACTCGGAGAATGCAGCTTCGCTTTCCTTGCATCTTATAGCAAAATGCTAGATGACAGAAATTTTCTGAGGACTGAACTTTTGGGCACAAAGGAAACAGAAACTGATTCTGGAATGTTCAAGTCTCTGGAAATCAAGCTTCCAGAAGGATGTGCTCCATTTGAGGACTTAACTAAACTTGGAATTTAAATCAGGATTGAAATGCAGTTATCTCACTAAGACTTGTGAAAGTCTTACTGTCTAATGGCTTGGACCCTGCTTCTTGCATGCTAAACCAACAAACCTTTTGAGAGTGCTGTATGAACAAAATCAGTGTCAGCTTGGACTAAAAGGGACATGGAAAGGATAGATTTAGGAAGAAACAGCTTTAAGAAGAAAACCATGGAACCTGAGATCTAGAATTAAGACATTGCCTTGAGCCAAGAGAGGAATGCCACCCGTGTGTACAGAGAGGATGAATTTGCCCCTTGCTGTTGAAGACGGTGGATGTTCCCACCTGATGTTCTGGGAGAGTTTTGCCACCCAGGTTACAGAGAGGGTGGAGCACATTCCTCAAGGATTAGGGCAGTTAAGGTCGGCACCCCTTAGATCTGAAAGGGATGTGCCTGCCCCCGAAGGATTAGGGAAGGCCAGGTGGTCAACTCATTGCTCTGAGAGGGTGAAGCCTGTATGCCAAAGTTTAGGGAAGACCAAGTGGTCAATTAATTGCTCTAAGAGAGTTGAGCCTGTATGCCAAAGTTTAAGGGGAATGTTGTCTTCACCTCACTGTACTAGGGGCCCTAAGTCTCTAACCCTAAGATTGGGTAAGTTATGGCAATCACCCAAACACTCTTGAAGAGGGAGTTCTAGAGCTTGGTTGACACCCAGATGATTAATAAGGGTGTATCCAAGAAAATGGCCATTGGACAAGCTTGTGAACAGGGTGGGTCCCTATGTGGTCCCAAGGAAAAGAAACCATCATCTTCAGAATGACTATCAGAATTAGAAATCAAATGGAGAATTCCCTGCAGATTTACTGAACTGTTCTAGACCCATAACTCATGTTTCCCTCTCAATTTCTCCTTATTTTAAAGAAAATGTTTATTCTTTGTCTATCCATTTGTGTATTGAAATCAGATAAAAAAATTTTTTTAAGTTTCAGAGGTCTACAGCAGACGAGACTTTGCCCCAAGACAAACTGTATTTCTTTAAAATGATTATGATATGATTTTGTACTTGCATTATTTTAGATTTAAGGGTTTTTGAATGTTGTAATATCTTTTTGGAATTGAGAGAGTACTGTATGGCAGTTTGATATAGCTATGAATTCCAAAAATAGATATTGAATTAAGTTTGTAAGCTGGTCTGTTCCTCTGTTCATGATTAAGTTATGATTAGAGCTTTGATTGGGCCACGTCAGTAGGATGTTGAGTCCCTGCCCCTTGGTGGGTACATACTCAGAGATAAAACTACATGGCAGAACATAAGAGTTAGTTTAAGTTTTGAGTTGGAGTTCTGAAGCTTGGTTTTAATGCTGGAGTCCAGGGAAGCAAGCACATAGAAGAAATTGGTATTGAAGAAGGAGAGAAGGCCGCAGGAAAAGAGATGAGCCATTTATCTGATTGTCTACAGCTGGCCTTGTGGAGCAAAGTAAGCCTAAGCCCACAGAGAGGCAAGCACCGAGAAGAGAGGAACTCAAGAAGCCTGAGTTCTTGGCAGGGTCATCTGCCATCTTGCCTAACATGTGGCAATGGACTTTGGTGAGGGAGAAACTTATGCTTTATGGCCTGGTAACTGTAAGCTTCTACACCAAATAAATACCCTTTATAAAAGACAACAGATTTCTGGTATTTTGCATCAGCCCCCCTTTGGCTGACCAGTACAAAGGGGTATGGGATTTTTCCTTTAGGAATAATGAAAATGTTCTAAAATTGATTGACATAACAATAACACAAGAATGTGAAGAACTGACAGCTACTTAGCATATATTTTGAATGGATTGTGCAAAGCATAAGAATGCAATACATAGGTAATCCAGTAGTGGATGATGTGCGTTGGTTTACAAGGCAAATATGAGAACATTTTCCTCTAAAGAAGAACAACTATATAATACTAATATAGAGAATTAACAGTTGGATCACTTGGGGGAAACTACAGCAAATGTAAGATATGGGATATAGTTAGTAATAATATTTTTCAATATATATTTTAATAAAAAGGTTGTGGACTTACAAAATAATCATACACATGTGTAGAATTCCTATGCAACACTCCTCTACCAACACACTACATTGTTGTGGAATATCTATTACAAATTATGAGATGATATCATCAGGCTATTACCACTAAGTATTGTTTATTGTGTACATTTGGTATATACCCATAATATTAACAAAGTACATTTTGGGCATTAATGCAAGAACATTACAGTATTGATGTTAACTATAGTTCATAGGTTATATTAATTGTATTTTCCCATGCTTTGCCTCATTGTAACTACCTTTCAATACTGAAGTACATTTGATCTAGACCATAGAAGGTCAATCTAATATTTATACTATTAAACAAAATTCTCATCTACCTCTTCGTTCACTATGTTATTCTGTCCCTATATTATTCTCTATCTTTCAATTGACATTTACGTATTTAGACTACCCTATTCAGCCACAATCCCATTCATAAACCAGCTGTGATAGTTCTATTTACTATAATGTGATACTATCAACTGTATCCATTTGCATACATTTACAGTCAAGATTATTAAAACTTCTACCTACATTAAGTATCATTACCCTTTCTAAGCCCCCATCCTATCCCTTAATTACCTATACTTTAGGTTTTAACTTCATTTATTCTTCATATTTAGTTCATATTACTAAGACCATGCAATATTTGTCTTTTTGTGTCTGGCTTATTTAACTTAGCATAATGTCTTCAAATTCATCCATGTCATCATATGTGTCCCAATTTTAATTCTTCTTACACCAGCATAGTATCATGTCAATGTGTGTACCAAATTTTATTCATCCATTCATCAGTTGATGGGCCCTTGGCTTGTTTCTATCTTTTATCAATTAAGAATAATATCACTATGAAGATTGGTGTACAAATGTCTTGTGTAAAATGTTTTATTTCTTCTGGATATATTCCTAGTAGAGAAATTCTGTATCATATGGCAGTTCTATATTTAGCTTCCTGTGGAACCACCAAATTGCCATTCACAGTGGCTGCACCATTTTACATTCCCTTCAACAGTAAACGAGTGCTCCCATTACAACCCATCTTCTCCAGCACTTATGGTTTTCTGTTTTCTTTTCTTTTCTTTTTTTTAAATAATAGACGTTCTATGCAGTGTGAGATGATATCTCTTTGTCATTTTGATTTGGATTTCTCATTATAACTAGTGAAAATGGGCATTTTTTCATATTTTTTGACCATTTGTATTTCCTCTTTGGAAAAATGTCTATTTAAGTCTTTTGCCCATTTTTTAATTGGATTGCTTGCTCTTTTATTGTTGAGTTATATGATCTCTTTATATAGAATGGAAATCAAACCCTTTTTAGATATGTGGTTTCTAAATAAATTCTCCCATTGATTGGGCTGCCTTTTCACCTTCTTGTTGAAGTCCTTTGAATCACAAAAATTTTTAAGTTTGACAAAGTCCCATTTATCCACATTTTCTTTTGAAGCTTGTGCTTTCAATGTAAGGTTTAAGAATCCACCATCTACCAACAGGTCTTGAAGATATTTCACTATATTTTCATGAAGGAACTTTATGGTTCTATCTTTTATATTTAGGTCTTTGAACCATATTGAGTTAATTTTTGTATAAGGTGTGATCATAAATGTGTGGATCTGTTTCTGAACCCCCAAGTCAGTTCCTTTGGCCTGTCTACCTTTATGCAAATACCATGCTGTTTTTGCCACTCTAGCTAGGTAATATGATTTAATGTCTGAAGTGAGAATCCTCCAACTTCACTCTTCCTTTTGAAGAGGTTTCTGGCTATTCGGTGTCACATACTCTTCCAAATAAATTTGATGATTGTAAATTTTCAATTTCTTAAAAATTGCTGATGGAATTATCAGGATTGAATTGAATCTATGTATCAATTGGGCAAGAATTAACAAGTTAATGATTTTTAGATTTTCCATCTGTGATGTTTAGGCTAATGTAACAAGTCAACCAGGTAATTTTGCCCAGTTGTTTGGTCAAGAAAGCACTGCTCTAATTGTAATACAAGGACATTTAAAGACTTTAGTCACCACTGAGTTCACTGCAGAGATGGCTGATTACATCTACAATCTACCAGGGAGATTGCCATTAGCAATGAGTGATGTTTTGTCCAATCAGTTGAATAATTTAAAAGGGGAAGTGATTTTAGCATACAGAGAGAATTTCCCAGCTTATCTTTGGACAGAAAATTTCTTCCAGAACTCATCAAAGACCTTCATTGAACTTTCATCAGAGGCCCTGATTTGCAGCCTGTCTGTGCAGTCTGGACTTGTGCATTCCCATGGTCAAGTGAGAGAATTTTATAAAATCTCATACCATTTACAGTTATCTCCTGTTGGTTCTGTTTCCCTAGTGGATCCTGACTAATACACCATCCCTGAGGATGGAATGTTATTTCATTTATTTAGGTCTCCTTTGATTTATTTTAGCAATGCATTTTAGTTTTCTGAATACAAGTACTTTAGGTGTTTGGTTACGTTTATTCCTAAATGTTTGATTCTTTTACTGAATATTATAAATGAAATTATTTTCCTGAATGGCTCCTCAATTGTGAATTACTAGTGTATAGAAACACCACTTATTTTTTCATATTAATTTTATATCCTGAAATTCTTCTAAAATTGTTTATTAGCTTTGGCAGCTTTGTTGTAGATTTTTCAGGTCTTTCTAAGGATAGGATCATGTTATCTGTGAATAGTCAAAGTTTTATTTCTTCCTTTATTACTTGGGTGCCATATATCCATATATTTCTTTTTCTTGCCTGATTACCCCAGCTAGAAACTCTAGCACTATATTGATTAACAGTTGTGAAAGTGGCATTCTTGTCATTTTCCCAATCTCAGTGGGAAAGCTTTCAGTTTTTCAACATTGAGTACACTGCTATCTGTGGGTTATTCATATATGCACTTTATCATGTTAAGAAAGTTGTGAATGTTTGTCACCAAAAGGCCATATTTACAAGAGATATTAAAGGGATAGAGTGTAAACTATGACATCAACTATAGTCCATGGTTAGTAGCAATAATTTAATATGTTTTCATCAGTTTTAGCAAATGTACCACACTAATGAAGGTTGTGGGAGGGGAAGTGGGTGGGACATGTGGGAATTTCCTATATTTTTTATATAACATTTATGTAATATAAAGCTTCTTTAAAAATTAAAATTAAAAATAATAAAGTTTAAAAGAAAAAGGACATACTAAAGATTGTGTTGCAGCCTGAAAGGGAAAGAAAAGGAGGAAAACCTTTGAGAAGAGTGTAGAGATTAAGGTGATGAATAAGGGTAACTAAAAGGGTTAAAAGAGACAATATAGGTTATGACAACAGAAAATGGATGAAGTAAGTAATGCCTTCACAGTAATAACATTGAACATTAATTGATTGAACTCACCAATTAAAACACATAGACTGACAGAATGGATAAAAAATATGAGCCTTCTAACAGAGGGTTAAATTCCTGAGCTTCTTTGTTCTGTTTATAGTGTCTGGATGTCTCTAAAGCCCCCAGGAGCCCCATTGTTTGAGGCACTGTTTACTGTGCCAGTCCCTGTGATCCTGCTGAGATGTGCATGAGCATTCTCTCTAAAATGATCTCCCAACTCACTGAGAAATCTCTTAGCCATAAAAATTCATTTGTATTTGATATTTTCTCCTTTTGGTCAAGTCTTTTTTGACATGCAATGTTAGTATTATTGCTTTGCAATAGTTCCTCAATGCCAGGGAGGCTTATCCCCAGGAGTCAGTCCCATATTGGGGAGGGAAGGTAGGCATTTATATGCTGAGTTTGGCTTAGAAAGAGGTCATATTTGAGCCACAAGGAGGCCTTAAGGAGGAAACTCTTAGCAATATATAATACTAGACTATGTTTCAATATCACAAGAAAAGTTTCATAAGTACAATCATCAATTTCAAGAGCCTGGCATAATGGTCTGTCTTCCTTCAATAAGCACTGCCCTTGTACTTTGGGGATTCTTGCAATTCTATTTAAGAATGTAGCAGGTCTCCCCAGAATGGCAATTCAATATTTTTTTCAGTCATTGTGTGTGTCTCTGCCCACTGAGACCAATCCCATGAACACTTGTACCCTTTTATATGCCCCAGAGACATGCCACAGGTGCACCCATCTGCACAAATCCCCCATCACTAATACCCTAAAACAGAGATCTTACTCTGCACAATTGTAACTTTCTGTGATTAAAAAGCATTACAAAAATGAAAACAACAAAATAATCAAAAAAAATTAATAAGAAAGTGAAATAATTATTTTAAAAATACAAAGAGTAATTTTTAAAAATAAAAAAATATAAAAAAAATTTTAGACATTGTATTTTTATCTTTCCTCCCCTTTCCCTTGGAGCCTATGGTTACTACTAAGTTTCAACTTTTGAAGAATAAATTTCATAGCTACTTTTAATATTATTGAGGGTTTGACATGTTGATCTGTTTTCTTTTGCCAGGTACTGCTTATGTTCTTGAGCAATTCTTGTCACTCTAATTGAGAACATAGCAATACTCCCCAGAAAGAGAGTTTAATATTTTCTTGTTTATTGTATGCATCTTCACTGACTGAGATAACACACTATGACAACATGAGCACTTATATATTCCACAGAAGCATGACCCAGATGTGCACTATCCCATATATACCCCCACACCTGATGTCCTACATGAGTAACAAACCCTTGGCATATTTGCCAAAAGGATATTCCAACATTGTAGTTTTAACCACAGGCCTGCAAATCCCCAGAGTTCACCTGTTCCTTCTTCCAACCCTTTCCCAGTTTCAGTAGATAGTCCAATTGAACCTCCCACCATACTCTCCCACTGTAACAGACTTAGACTCATTTACAGTTTCCCTACACATGGCTCTTCTGTTCCTTATATTTGAACCTATAATTAGAATTATACCAGCTGAAAATATGTCCAAGAGACTTAAAACTTTGGTCCATTCATGTGCCAGTTGAGTCCTGAATCTTAGACATGTTACAACACCTATTGTCATTGGACACATCCAAGACAACTAACAAGGATTTGATGATGAACAACACACATCCCAAGGAACAAAGAGTGTCTGCAACTGCAAGCAAGATAGCTCCATCCATCTGTCCTATGGTAACTAGGCACCATCGCTATTAGAAATAGAGTGGGCATCATCATCCTAAAATCCTCAACACTGGGGAATGAACAATGGTCTAAAGTAGACTTATTGTTATTCTACTATAGACTTATTGTTAATTTAGCAATGGAAGAACTTTTGTAATTGATATAAAGGCAGTGGCCATTAGAGGTTCTGAGTGGAAGGAGAAGGAAGAATAGGTATAATATGGGGTCATTTATGGGACATTGGAATTGTCCTGCATGATATTGCAATGATGGATATGGGCCATTTTATATTTTGTCATATCCTGCAAAATTGTGTGGTATAGAATGTAAACTATAATATAAATTATAGTCCATGGTTCATAGCAATGCTTCTATATGTATTCATCAATTTTTGCAAATGTATCACACTAATGAAAGTCATTGTTAATGTGGGAAAGTGTGTAGGTGGTGGAGCATATGGGAATCCCCTATAGTTTCACGTAACATTTGGGCAATATAAATCTTTAAAAATAAAAATAAAAAATATATAAATATGAGCCTTCTATATGCTGTCTACAAGAGAATGAACTTAGATGCAAGGAAGCAATCATGATGAAACTGAAAGGTTTGGAAAAGATATCCAATGCAGAGAGTGATCAAAAATGGTCTGGAGTAGTGATATTTTCAGACAAAATAGAGTTTAAATGAATAACTGTGATAAAAGATGAATAAGGTAAACATATATTAATAAATGGGACAGTTCACAAGGAAGAAATGATAATAAATATTTACACAACTAACCTAGGTGCTCCAAAATACATGAGGCACACACAGGCAAAACTGAAGGGAAACATAAATATCTCTACAATAAGAGTTGGAGACTTCAATACACCACTCTCAGTCTTGACTAGAACATCTGTTTAGAGCATAAATAAACAGAGAGCTTAAATGTGATAAGTGAACTAGATCTTAGAGACGTTTATAGTACATTACACCCAAAAAGAGCATTCTTCTCAAACATTAATGAATTTTTCTACAGGAAAGACACTATGTTGTGTCATAAGTCAGATCTCAATAAATTTTAAAAGACTGAAATTTTATGAAGCACTTTCTATGATAACAATGAAATGAAGCTGTAAAACAATAACAGGTTGAAAAAAGGAAAATTCACAAACACAGAGGTTAAACAACACACTTTTAAATAATCAGTGGGACAAAGAAGAAATTGCAAGAGAAATTAGTAAGTAGCTTGAGACAAATGTAAATGAGAACTCAACATATCGAAATTTATGGGATGCAGTGAAGGAAGTGCTGAGACTGAAATTTATAGACCTCACTGGATTTAAAATTTTTGAAGAAAAATTTAAAATCAAGGCCTACTTGGTTGAAAGTAAAGGGCTGAAAAATATATATACCAGGCTTTCACTAATTATAAGAAATTTAGAAACTGCAACAATTCAGACAAAGAAGGCAAGACAAAAAGTGATAAACTCTTAGCTAGATTAACAATAAAAAAAAGTGATGATGCAAGTAAATAAATAAAACCAGAACTGAGAGGGGGGATATTACAAGGTACCCTGCAGATATAAAAGAGATCATTAGAGGATACTATGAACCACTGTACTCCAATAAACTAGACAATGTTGATGAAATGGAAAAATTCCTAGAAACACACAAACAAACCACAATGATACAAAAAGAAATTTAAAAACTTCAACAAACCAATCACAAGCAAAGAAATTGAAACAGTCATCAAAAACCTACCCCAAAAAAGTCCAGGACTAGATGACTTCACATTTAAGAGAGACCTAATACCAATCTTGCTCAAACTTTTCAAAAAAATTGAGTTGGAGGGAACACTATCGACTCATTCTGTGAAGGCAACATTATCCTAATACTAAAGTCAAGGGAAGATATTACAAAAAGAAGACTACAGACCAATTTACTAAAAAATATGAATGTAAAAATCTTTAAAATATTCTTACAAACAAATTCAAAAGCACATTAAAAGAATTATACACCTAAATCAAGTGGGTTTTGTACCAGATATGGAAAGGTGGTTTTACACTAGAAAATCAATCAATGTAATATGGTATATTAGCAAATTCAAGAAGAAAAATCACATGATCTTCTGAATTGATACCAACATTTGACAAAATATAACAAGCTTTCTTGGTAAAAATAGTTCAAAAGACAAAAATAGAGAGAAACTTTGTAATTATTTTAAAGTGCATATATGAAAAATCCACAGCTAACATCATACTTACTGGCAAAAGACAGAAAGTTTTCCCACTGAGATCTGAAACAAGACATGGATGCCCACAGTCACCACTATTATTCAGTATTTTCCTAGATATTCTAACTAGAGCAATTAGGCAAGAAAAAGAAATAAATGACACCCAAATAGGAAAGCAAGAAGTAAATATCTTGCTATTAACTCATGATATGATCCTATACCTAGAAAATACTTATAAATCCACAATATGCTAGAACTAATAGATGACATTACCAAAGTGGTAAGATAGAAGATTAATATGCAAAAATAAGTAGTTTTTCTATATGCCATTAATAAGCCAAGTAAGGACAAAGTAAAAAAAAAAATCCATTTTCAATAACGACTGAAAGAATCAAATACATAGGGATAAAATTATCTAAGGACATGAAGGTTCTGTATATAGATAACTACAAATTTTTTCTAAAAGAAACTTAAAGAAGACTAAATAAATGGAGGACATTCCATGTTCATGGGTTGGAAGACTAAATACCATTGAGATGACAAATCTATCCAAACTGATTTGCAGATTCAACACAAATCCAATAAAAACCCGAACAGCCTTTTCTGCAGAAATTGAAAACCCAATTATCAAATTTATTTGGAAAGATGAGGGGCCCCAAAGGGCCAAAAATTTCTTAAGACAGAATGAAATATTGAGAACTCTCAGTTCCTGACATTAAACCATATTACATTGGGAAAATAGCATATTATTTACATAAAGATAGACATGTTGAGCAATGAAACCAAATAAAGAAACCAGAAATTGACCCTCACATTTATTGCCAAGGGGTTTTTGACAAGGCTGTTGTATGAGTTAGCCAAAGGGGTGCTGATACAAAGGACCAGAAATCTTTTGGTTTTTATGGAGGCTATTTATTTGGGGTAAAAGCTTAGTTACAAAGCCCTAAAAAATCCAGCTCAAGGTACAATAAGAGGTATTTTCTCACCCAAAGTCTGTTGCCACATGTTCATATAAGGTGGCAGGTGATATCTGTGAGAATTCGGCCTTCCTCTTCTCTCTTAAGGCTCTATGGATCCAACTTCTTCTGATCTCAGCTGTAGGCTGACATAAGGCTTGTCTCTCTTCTCAGGCCTCATTTCTTTCCAGGTTTTGCTGCTCTGTTCTTTTCACATGATCAGCTGTAAACTATCAGCTCAATGGTTCATGTCTCTTCCCAGGGCATCTGCCATGTCTATGGATCTATCTCTTTTCCTCTCTGTTCTTCTGTATCTACTATTTTGTTCTTGATTGAGTATCAGTTTATATAGCCAACCAAGGGGACAGGGATCAACACTGCACACACTAACAATGTGATTGATTTAATCAAGTGAACATAAAGCCTTTGAATTCAAGTCAATAAAAAGCTATCATGCCCAGAGAAAGAGACCAGTTTACAAATATAATTAATATGCTTTTTTGGAATTCATAAATAATATCAATCTTCAATGGCTCTTAAGCCCTCCCAGCTGGCCCAGAGCAGTTTATTCAACAAATGGTCTTGTGGAAACTGGATATTCATATCCAAAGAAAGTAAGAGGACCCCTATCTCAAATTTATACAAAAATTAGCTCTAAATGGGCCAAGGACCTTAGTATAAAAGCTACAACCATAAAACTCTTAGAGAAGAGTGTAGGGAAACAAATTCTAGGTCTTGTGGTAGGTGGCAGTTTTTAACATTTACTCTAAAGCAGGAACAATGAGAGAAAAAAATAGATAAATGGAACTTCCTCAAAATTAAAAACTTTTGTGATTCAAATGACTTTGTTAAGAAGGTGAAAAGGCTGCCTACTCAATGAACACCTCATATCTGATAATGGTTTGACTTCCATATTTCATAAAGAGATCACATACCTCAGTGATAAAAAGATAAGCAACCCAATTAAAAAATGGGCAAAAACTTGAATAGAATTTTTTTCCAAAGAGGAAACTTAAATCACTGAAAAGCACATGAAAAGATCCTGTACATCATTAGCATTTAGAGAAATCTAGATCAATACTACAATGAGAGATCACTTCACTCCTTTCAGAATGTCTGTTGTTAAAACACAAAAACTACAAGTGCTAGAGAGAATGTTGAGAAATAGGAACACTACACTTTCAGAGTGTAAAATTATTCAGCTTCTGCAAAAGGTATTTTGGTGTTTCCTCAGGAAGCTTAATATAGAATTTCCTGATTATCAGCAATACCACCACTAGGAATATATTCAGAAGCATTAAAAGCAGACATGCAAACAGATATTTGCACACCAATGTTCAAAGTAGCACTATTCACAACTGAGAATTGATGGAAACAACCAAAGTGTCCATAAAACAATGAATGTATTTTTAAAATGTGGTATATAGATAAAATGGAATACTATCCACCCCTAAGAAGAAATGAACTTAGGAATCATATGACAACATGGATGACAATTGAGAATATTATGTGAGTAAAATAAGCAACACAGAAAAGGGTTAATATTGCTTAAGCTCACTGTTATGAACTAAATACAGTGAGTAAATTTGTGAAGTTAAACTAAAATGTAGAGGTTAGTAGGTGATAGAATATGGGTTGTGAATGGTAAACTGATGATAAATGTATTTACAATATTTAATAAAGTTTATAGCAAGTATTTGGGAATTTATAGAGTTGATGGTAACACATATTACTGAGGATAACTAACATTGTTGTTTAAATATGTGATTGAGCCTGATAGAGATGTTATACAGATGTTATTGTTAATTGAAAGACAGCTGGAGGATAATCTAGGGACTGTGTATTATAGTGATATTTGTGATAGATTAACATTGTAGTAAATGAGGATCAAAATACAAAAACAAGGGTATTCCTTGATTCCAAGGTGTTAAGAATATGGTGATATATGAAAACATAAAACCAATGCAACTTATAGACTATAGCTAACAGTAATATTGTAATATTTTTGTAACAAAAGCAAATAACATGCTATATCAATGTTAAATGTTAAAAAAAAAAAAAAGAAAATGGGATTTAATTTTACGTGCTATGAATATTACCAAGCTTTCAAAAATTTTTCTTTATTAACAAAAAGACCTTAAAGTGCGCTCATTTATTCATCTTTTGAAACACTTGAAAAATAACAGTTTGTTTTTGGATAAAATAAGATAAATGTACCTGGGCAGGATGTTTTAAAGTAATGGTTACATAGTTTGTCAGGCTGCCTTTTGTCTTTTTTTTAAATCTTATTTGGTGCTCCTTGTATTTTCGCATGAACTTGATGATTGGCATTTGCATTTCTGCAAACAAGGTCATTAGAATTTTATTAGGGATTATAATGAATTTTGTTGATTGTTTTGGTAGTAATACCAATTTAATGTTAATCTTTCCAATCTTTGAACCTGGGATATGTTCCATTTATTCAAATCTTTAATTTCTTTGAGCATTGTTTCAAGTGAATGACATTCCCCTCCTTTGTTAAATTTCATCCTAGATACTTTATCTCTTGGATGCTATCATAAATGGAAATATTTTCTTAATTTATTTCCAGATTGGTCCTTTGTATTGTATGTAAATCAAGCCAATTTTTTGCATGTTGAACACGTAGTCTATAACCTTGCTGAATAAGTTTATAATTTTGAGGGGTCATTTTGTTGACTGGAATTTTCAAAGTATAGCATGAAGTCATCTGTATATAGAGATAGTTTAACTTATTCCTTTCCAATTTGGATACCTTTTATTTATTTTTCTTGTCTATTTAGTCTGGCTAGATCTTCCAGCACAATGCTGAATAAAGTGGTAAAGTGGGCATTTTTGCATTGTTTCTGAGCTCAGAGGAGAATATTTCACTATTTCACCATATAGTGTGATTTAGATTTAGATTTTCATGAATGGCTTTTATTTGGTTGAAAAAGCCTACTTCTATTTCTACCTTTCTGAGAACCTTTTCAGTAAATATTTTCTGCATCAATTGAGAAATTGCTTTAAAAATATTGTTCTAAATGTGGTTTATTACACTGATTAATTTTCTTAAATTAATCCCCCCTTTCATTCCTGGAAAAAATGCACATAGTCATGGTGTATAATCCCTTTAATTTACTGTAGGATTCCATTGGCTAGTATTTTGGTAAGGATATTTGCGTCTATACTCATTATGGTTATTGGTTGGTAATATGATTTCCTTGTGATGTTTTTATCCATCCTTTTTATCAAGGTAATGCAAGATTTTCTTTTCTCTGATAATTTTCTTAGCTGTCTATATAGTTATTGAGAAGCTATCCTTCTCATACTCTTCTACTACATCTCAGATGTGAGGAAAGAGACAAAACAGTAAGTACATATAGTAGTGAATTATAAGTTCCAGTGCATTGAAGTGTTATGGGTATAGTTCTGAGCCTTCAAAAGAGCATATCAAATTGCAAATTTCATTTTACTCAGGGAATCCCAAAAGTTGGACTTTTGCTACATATTTATTATTTAACAACTTTCCTCCCAGGCAAGATAAATTTAATCCAGATGTGTTCATAAGGAGTCTTTGTAACACAGTAAAACCTGGTAGTGTACTGGTAGATATATAGGTCAACCATGATAGAAAGTTAGCACAAGTCAAATTTTTAAAAAGAGAAGGAGAAAGTGTTTGTTAACTCTTTACTGACAAATGACAAAGGCTGGTGAAAACTCAACCTTGTACCAGAGACCAACTCAGGTATGTGGCTTTAATGCTAATTGTTTATCTTTCTGAATTAAGTAAAGAAGTGACTGGTATATCCTTCCATTTAAATAAAATGACTCAGCTAAGAAATAAATGTGTAACTCTTCCACCAAAGCCTAACAATATCAAACTATATAAGTCACATGTTGTCAGAAAAGGAGATCATTAAAGTATTTTTGGTCATAAAATTTGACCCAAGGAATTAATTATAACTATAAAGAGAAAAGATAAGATTTTTATTTTCCTGGCCCAAAGTCAACAGCCTAGTTTTAAAGAGAGTATTACAGTTTGAGATGAAGCCAACCTGTGTGTTATCAACTTTCTAAAGGTAAGAAAGAGGCTAGAAAAGTTGTATAGCCACGATGGAGGAAATATTTTCCAATATGTAGTTCAATTGTCTACAAGGAAATTCACCAAAAAACAAAAAAAAAAAAGACAACAAAAACTGGAGTCTGCAAGGGTGGGAAACTGCTCAAAGGGAACAACTGCATTATAAATAAAGTATCATTCCCTATCCCCAGAAGAAATCTCTTAAAGCACTTCCAAGGGAAATTCCAAAATTTTATGGGTTAATGCATTCTGTGTACTCCCTTTCTTCCTCTTTCCCAAATGAGAGCACTCATTGTGATTATTGTACCCTGTATCACCCTTGAATTTGTATTCAAATGGGAATGTGACTTTCTATTTAGTTCAAATATCTTTAGATTAAGTAGACTTAGACCTATATTTGATGAAGAGATTATCATGGGGTTATGGACACACAATTCACTAAAGTATACACAGCTCATTAAAAAAATTCCTGTACATACAGAGTAATAGCCAATAAACAAAATTATGTTATTTGTTAATATTATTGCCTAGCATAATACATGTGATAGTGAAAATCATACAATGCATATGCTTTTCCTGTATGACAATGAAAATGATAATATTCTTAAATTGTGACCATAGAGGAACCTGCAATCCTATTAGCTACTAGGTGTTCATATAAATCAGTAGAATGTTTTATTTGTAAAAAAAAAAAGGATTTCACAGGAATGAAGATAAAATTTTTTAATATTTAAGAAAATAGTAGAAAGCATCAATATATTACAAGAAAAATAAAAAATGTTTTTTAGACATTAGAAATGAATTAGATATTTCATGAAATGTAGACATATCTTTCACATATAAATGAAACTTTTTTTCCAAATTACGATCCTATAGTGATGAGACTTTAGTTTTTTTGACTTTTTGATCTTCCTGATCTACCTCACTTGCTCCCATTTGCTCCCATTGGCATAAGAATCACACAGAGGAAGCATGGTCTGAGCTCCTCCTACCAGAGATGCAGATCATAGAGTTACTCCCAGGAGCAGAATAGAACCCCACACATATACAGGTATCAGGACCCAAGGTGACCAATCCATGTCAGAACACAATCAGCTGATAAGCACACGCACAAAAGCGTACCCATAAGAATATAAAAGAGGCTGAATCAGAATGTTGGTAAAAGGTGTACACACTCAGCCCAGTTTCTGCTGCATCACATAACACATAAAAATATATTTTAGTATTAACCCTTTTGTCTTCCTTTGGTAGTGTAGGCTATCAGATAAGTACCTAGAGGCAAAAAAAAATCTCTCATAAAAAATGGGAAAAACTAAACTGCTATAAGGCAGAATGGGTGCAAGAAAGGAAGAGAGTAATGAAAAAGGAGCAATGATTGAGTGAGAGAAGTTAAACAAACCATAGGACCTGGAGAGAAAATTCTGCACAAAAACAAACAGAAGTGATGAGGATTTTGTGAGAAGGGACAAAGGTAATGAAGCTTTCTCAATTGCATATAATAGGGCAAATTAAAGTTGCAACACATATCCAGGGCAAATAACCCTGCAGAAAAATTAAGAAAATCTGAAAAGTTAAACAGAGGCTACACTAAAGTTTCAATATAAGTTGGATCAAGCACCATAGAACAGTGTTAACTTGCAACTAATCTACAACAAAATTGAAGGCAAGAAGGAGAAGTTGATTTCTATAATTAGCACATCAAAATAATCAATTACCAAGACATCAGAAAAAAATCACATGCCATTAAAGAAACAGGAAAATATACTCTGTTATAGGAACAAGTTGACACTTCAGAGGAGACACAGACTTTGGGAAAAATAAAATAAAACTATTCAAAGAAGTCCCAACAAATCTCCTAAATCTATTCAAGGAGATGAGAGAAAATATGGATAGAAATGAATTAATGATGGATACAAAGTTAAAGCATTTAAGAAAACAATGTGGGGGCAGAAACAATATGTAGAAAGTTTAAAAGAAACATAAAACAAATTATGCGTATGAAAGGCAGAATAACGGAGATTAAAAATATACTAGAGACATACAACAGCAAATCTGAATATACAGGAAAAGAATCAGTGGACAAGAAGACAGGACAATCAAAATCATAGAGTTTGAAGAACAGATAAATAATTTATAGAGAAAATTCTGCAATAACTATGGAAATTAAGTGACAGCATCAAGCATAAAAACACATATATCATGGGAATCCCAGAAGGAGAATAAAAGATAAAGGAGCAGAAGGAATATTTAAAATAATAATGGTCATAAATGACCCAGCTGTTAAGAAAGATATAAATATACATATACAAGAAGTACAGCACACTGTAAATAGAATAAAGTCTAATAGATCCACACCAATACACATACTAACAGAATGTCAATTGCCAAATATAAAGAGATAATTCTGAAAGCAGCAAGATAAAAATGATTCATCACATAAACAGGATAATTGATAAGACCAAGTGCTGACTTATCATCAGAAATTATGTATATGAGAAGGCAATGGAATGATATATTAAAGGCAGTGAATGAAAAACTTACCAGCCAAATATTCCTTATCTGGCAAAACTGCCCATCAAATATGTGACTGGAAGGGAGCAGGTGTAGCTCAGTAATTGAGCACCTGCTTCCCATGTACAAAGTCCGGGGTTCATGTCCAGTACATCTTTAAAAATGATACTGGAATGAAAACTTTCACATACAATGAGAAACTGGGAGAGTTTATCAACAAACAACCTGCCCTACAGGAATAAAGTGAGTCCTTTACTCTGAAGGGAAAACACAAGAGAAAGTAAATTGGAACATTGTGAAGAAGTGACAATGTTCAGTAAATGCAATAAAACTGGTAATACAAAGTCCAGTAATACTGTATCCTTAATATATAATGGTCATCTTCAATTTATATAAAAGTTAGAATACAATTAAATAAGAAACAGTCAATCTCCTGATAATGGACACACAAAACATAATGAGTTAATATGGGATGAAACAGCATAAAGAGTGGAAATAGCAAGTTATAAGAACAGATAATGTGTATGCTATAGATGTTAGGTTTGTAGCTTTTCATATTAGTAGGTGTATTAGTTAGCCAAAGGGGGGCTAATGTGAAATATCAAAAATGGGTTGCTTTTTATAAAGGGTATTTATTTGGGGTAGAATTCTACAGTTATCAGGCCATAAAGCGTTATGTTTCTTCTCTCACCAAAGTTCTTTGCCACGTGTTGGAGCAAGACAGCTGCCGACATTTGCCCAGGGTTCAGACTTCTTGGGTTCCTCTCTTCCTGGGGCAGCATTTCTCTCCAAGCTTAGCCCCTGTTTCCTCCACAAGGTCAGCTGTAGGCGATCAGGTGAACGGTTCGCTTCTCTTCTCTTGGGGCCTTCTTTGCAACATCAAAGCTTCCTCTCAAAGACTGCTTCCACTCTGTTCTTTGCCTTGCCTTTTATATTCGATTCCCCACCACCAAAGGGTGGGGCTCAACGCTCTACTGAAGTGGCCCAGTCAACGCCCCAACCATAACTCAATCATGTCCAGATTAACAGATCAGTTTACAAGCATGATCCAATTATATTTTTGGAATTCATAATTACTTCAAATTCCCCAACGGTTACATTCCACCCACTGAATTCTAAAAATAAATTACAATTCTCAAAAAAACTTAAATCAGTAATAATTCAAGTACAAAATCATATCATAGGCCATTTAAAGAAATACAGTTTGTCTTCAGGCAAAATTCTGTCTGCTGTAGACCTCTGAAACTTACAAAACTATTTAACTGCTTCCAATACACAAATGGAAAGACAAAGGATAAACATTTTTAATATCATAAGGAGAAATTGGAATGTTAAACATGAGTCATGGATCCTCTACAGTTTAGGAAACCTGCAGGGCATCCTCCATTCGATTTCAAAGTCTGAGTGTTATTCTTAAGATGTTGGTTTCTTTTCCTTGGGGCCACATGGGAACGCACCCTTTCCACAGGCTTGCCCAATGGCCATTTTCTTGGTTCCACCCTCATCAAGCATCTCGGTGTTGACCAAGCTCCAGACCTCACCCTCCAATGTTGTTGGGGTGATTGCCACATCTTATCCAATCTTTGGGTTAGAGTCTTAGCCCCCCTAGTACAGTGAGGTGAAGATAACATTTCCCCTAACTTTTGGTATATAGGTTCAACCCTCTCAGAGTAATGGGTTGACCACCTGGCCTCTAATGCATGGGGGACAGTTACACCCCTCTCAGACCTATGGGGTGTTGACCTCAACCGCCCGAATCTTTGAGGAATGTGCTCCACCCTCCCTGCACCCTGGGGTGGCAAAACTCTCCCAGAACATCTGGTGGGGACATCCACCCTCTTTAACTGCTGGGGAAAACTCACCCTCTCTGTACACATGGGTGGGGCTCTTCTCTTGGCCTAAGGAGATGTTTTCATCCCAGATCTCTGCTTCCATGGTTTTCTTCTTAAAGCTGTTTCTCCTTCAATCTCTCCTTTCCATGTCCTTTTTTGTTTAAGCTGGCAGTGGTTTTGTTTATACAGCTCTCTCAAAAACCTTGTTGGTTTAGCATGCAGGAAGCAGGGGTCCAAGCCATCAGGCATTAAGACTTTCCACAAGTCTTTCTGAGATAACTGTATCTTCAATTCTGAGTTATGGGTTCTAAGTTTAGTAAAGTCTTCAAATAGGGCATTTTTATCTGGGAATTTGATTTCCAGAAACTTGGAAGTCGTGGAATCAGTTTCTGTTTTCTTTGTGCTCAAAAGTTCAGTCCTTAATATATTTCGCTCATCTAGTATATTGCTATAAGCTGTAAGGAGAAGCCAAGCCACATTCTCCAAGTTTACATTGGAAAGTTCTTCAGCTAAATGCTCTGGTTCGCCATTTTTAAATTCTGTCTTCCATATAACACCAGGAGTTAATCTTTTTAAGTTCTCTGCAACTTTAAAACATGGATCACCTTTCCTCCAGTTTCCAATAGTAGTTTCATCATTTACTTTTAAGTCATCATAGAAAGTCTCTTTAGGGTCTATATTACTATCAACAGTCTCTTTAAATTGATCTAGGCCTTTTCCATCAAGCATTTCAGAATTCCTCCAAAAAATACCCCTTACCCATTTATAAAACCGTTCCAACATTTTGGTATATGCAAAAGCAATACCCCACTCCTGGTACCAAATTCTGTATTAGTTAGCCAAAGGGGGGCTAATGTGAAATATCAAAAATGGGTTGGTTTTTATAAAGGGTATTTATTTGGGGTAGAATTCTACAGTTATCAGGCCATAAAGCGTTATGTTTCTTCTCTCACCAAAGTTCTTTGCCACGTGTTGGAGCAAGACAGCTGCCGACATTTGCCCAGGGTTCAGACTTCTTGGGTTCCTCTCTTCCTGGGGCAGCATTTCTCTCCAGGCTTAGCCCCTGTTTCCTCCACAAGGTCAGTTGTAGGCGATCAGG
>JAQZBX010046625.1:0-20717 GCA_029593785.1 Cabassous unicinctus | reverse complement strand
CTTCCTTGAATCCCTGGGTCTAAGGTGGGTTTCTTGTAGACAGCATATAGATGGGTCATATTTCCCATATTCATTCTGCCAATCTGTGTCTCTTGACTGGTGAGTTTAATCCATTAACATTCATTGTTATTACTGTCAAGGAATTACTTACATTAGCCATATTTTCTTCGGGTTTATGTATGTCATATGTTGTTTTTATTTCTCTTTTTGTCTTTTTAGTTGTTCTTACACTCTCCTCCAACTCTCTCTCTCCTATTTTTTCCTTTCAACTTGCAGAACTACCCTTAGTATTTCTTGAAGGGCATGTTTCTTATTGGCATACTCTCTTAATTTCTGTTTATCTGGGAATATTTAGAACTCTCCCTCATTTTTGAATGTCAGCTTTGCTGGATAGAGAATTCTTGGCTCGAAGTTTTTTTCTTTTACTACCTTACCTATGTCATACCACTGCCTTCTTGCCTCCATGGTTTAAGATGAGAAATCAACACTTAATCTTATTGAGCTTCCCTTGTATATGATCGTTCTCTTTTCTCTTGCTGCCTTGAGTATTTTCTCTTTGTCTTGAGCACTGGACTGTTTGACAAGTATATGTCTTGGAGTAGGCCTGTTGGGATTTATACTCTTTGGGGTGCACTGCACTTCCTGGGCATGTACATTCATCTCCCTCAATAGGGTTGGGAAGTTTTCAGCCATTATTTCCTCCAACACTCCTTCTGTCCCCTTTCCCTTCTCTTTTCCCTCTGGGATGCCTATAATGTATATGTTTGTGCGTTTTGTGTTGTCATTCAAACCCCTAATCCCTGCTGGATTTTTTATATCTTTTTATCTATCTGTTCCACAATCTGTTTGATTTCAGATGTACTATCTTCCCCATCACTAATTCTTTCCCCTGCCTGTTCAAATCTGCTTTTATTTGCTTCCAGTGTATTTTTGATTTCTTGGATTGTGCCATTCACCACCATCATATCAGTTATCTTTTTATGTATGTTTACAATTTCTTCAGTATGTTCTCCCAGTGTCTTCTTAATATCTTTAATCTCTTCCTTCACTTCATTAATTTGGTTCATGATATTTGTTTGGACAGCTCTGATTAGTTGTTCAATGTTCATCTTTTCCTAGTTTTTAGTTTGTTCATTGGACTGGGCCATGTCTTCCTGTTTCTTGGTATGGTTTGTAATTTTTTGTTGCTGTCTGGCCATCTTTTTATCTTGATGGGTTTATTCCATTGATTAGCTTCTCTCTCTACTCTAGGGTTTTATTTTGTTGCTGTTTTGGGGTGTGTGTTAAGTTTTCTCTTTGAGACTTTGTTCCTCTTTTTCTCTTTCCTTTCTGTTGTCTTTGTTCTCTTGAAGGAAAAAGATTAGGGCTGGAGAAAGTGAAAGAGGTAAGAAAAGAAAATGGATAATAGTAATAATATAGTAAAAGTTAGAAGAGGGACTGTGTAAGACCTAGGAAAATGAATATTTAACTCATGTAAGAAGTGTAGAGTAATGGGAACAGAAAAGTGGAATACCAACAATGAAATGGGACACTGAATAGAGAAAAATATATAGAATGAATTAAAAGGCCAGAATGCTGAGGAGAGAGGGAAGGGAAAAGAAAAGAAAAAAAGTTAATAAAAGAAAGAAAACCAAATAGACAAGATAGAAATAAAAACCAGAAAAACTGAAGACTAAACAAAGAGAGATAGAATATACCAACAACAGAAAGCAGAAGCTAGAAAGAGGAAGGAAGGAAAAGGGATAGCATTGGTAGATAAAATCGGTATACACAGAAAAGGGGAAATCAAAGAAGAGGAAACACAGCAAACAAGAAACAAGCCAACAGCACCTAATTTAAAAAGGGGGGAGGGCAGGGAGAAAGAGGAAAGAAAAACAAGAAAACAAAAAAACAAAAAAACATACAAGCAGTCAAACAAAAACTAAAGAAGTTTAGTTTAGTTTAGCCCCTGAGGGTCTTCTCAGGCTGCTGATGTTCATCAATGAATTACCCTGCATCCTGACCTCTGCAGGTTTTGAAGTGGGTTTTAGCAAGTAAGCGAAGTTAAATTTTTAAAAAGAAGTAAACTTTTTTTTTTTTTAGGAAGAGTAAGAGACCCAAGAGATGCTAATACAAAAATAATGTCTATGTTTTCCGTGTCTTAAAGTAACAACTGAATGTTTAATATCCCAGTGGATCACTACTCTAAGAGAAGCTGGGAATCAAACTAGGGACCTCATATATTCAAGGCAGAAACTCCTCCACCAAGCTAAACTTTCTTGTTGGGTCAGTTGGCTCTTCAGACAGTTATCTAGTCACTTTCCCTTGGGCAGGTTTGACTCTTTGCAGTTGTGTTAATTCCTGCTGCTTAGGAGTCTGTCCCTGTCCCCTTTCTATTCTTATTGCTTTCTCTCCCAGGGCAGCAGGACACAATAGCCTGTGAGCGGATTCCCCCTCACCTCTCTTGGTCAGTTGGGTTCTCTTTTGAAACTCAAATGGGACCCTGGCGAGTGAACTCACCACAGAAAAATGACTTTCAGCCCTCTTCCAGACCACCCTCTCTTCCTAAAGTACCCTAAATAGGCTCTTAGAAAGTTATTAAGCACTTCTTGCTGCCCGCCTCCCTTAAGGGAGTTGAAATTTTGATAGTTTTCAGCAGGAGACTAATCAATTGCCTGACTCTGCCCTCTCATTGGGCAAGTTTCTCTATCCCAGGGCAGTTAGGTAAATCAGGCTGCCTCAGCAGATTGGCCTCTCCCCTCTTCCTCATGCCATCTTGAGCCAGTTGGTATGCTCCCCCCAAATCAAAGGGGGTCCAGGCAACCAAACCCACAGAAAGGAAACCCCTCTCCACCCTTCATCAGAACCCTTCCACTCTTAGAGAACTCCCCCTCCCACTGTGTGGCTGGCGACAGGAGTCGGGGCTCACAGTGGCTTTTTGCCTTCAGAGTGGGGCTTAGCTGTCTGAAGTCTCTAGCCACAGGGACCAGAAACTCACGGTTTTACCTTGAGCAATTTATCTCTTCGTCCAGCTCCCTTCAGATCAATGCCCCAAAGCCCCCCACTCTGTGGGTTCCCAAAACAGCTCACTTGAGCAGGATCTTGCCCCCACTCAGCCATTTTTTGCAAGAGAGATGGTGAGTGTCCAGTTAAACCGACACCATCTTGCCGCTTCTCCTCTAAACTCTTTTAATTGTCAGTTGTATTAGTCAGCTAAAGAGGTGCTGATGCAAAATACCAGAAATCTGTTGGCTTTTATAAAAAGGTATTTATTTGGAGTAGAAGCTTACAGTTACCAGATCATAAAGCATAAGTCACTTCCCTCACCAAAGTCTGTTGCCACATCTTGGAGCAAGATGGCCACCAACATCTGCAAGTGTTCAGCTTCCTTCTTCCTCTTAAGGCTCTGTGGTCTCAGCTTATTCCAATATCAGCTGTAGGCTGAGATAAGTCTCTCATCTCTCTCCTGGAGTTCATTTCTCTCTGGGCTCAGCTGCTCTGCTCTCTCCACAAGGCCAGCTGTAAACTACAAGAGAATGGCTCATTTCTCTTCCCAGGGCCTCTGCTGTGTCTAATGGAGCCTTTTCTCTCTTCACGTATCTGCTTCTCTGTGTACGCACTTCCCTGGGCTCCAGCATTAAAACTTGTGTATGCACTTCCCTGGGCTCCAGCATTAAAACTATCACCTCCCTTCTCTGGGGGCGGGAACTCAATGTCCTACTGACACCCAATCAAAGCCTTAATCATTATTTAATCAAGTAAAAGTTAAACCTCTGAATGCAATATAATCTACTATGCCCAGAGGAACAGACCAGTTTACAAACAAAATCCAATATCTATTTTTGGAATTCATAAATAATATCAAACTGCTACATCATGCATAGCTGCCCTCCTCCCCTGAATCTGCTCATGCTCTGCTGTTTAAAAATCATTCTTACATCTTCACAAAACATGCCTCTCTTCCAGTTGGTCTATTCTCCTTGCTGACCCAGAAGCACTGCATGCTTATCGCTGGCTCTGGCATTTCTTTTCTGGTTGTTTCACTCACCCACATTTTCTTTCTATGTAGGTTTAAGGCTGTTCAAATCATATTAATCCTATAAAGCTCTATCTCCTCCAGGGGTTCTTCTCTAATAGTTACAGACTCCTTGAATTCTCCTCTAATTTCATACAGTACTGAATCTGAACCAAACAATTTGACACTTAATGACATACTTTATTGTGGGATCTGATATTGTTTCCTCCCTCAAATATACTACAGTCTCCATGAAGGCAGAATTTTGCCTTGTGCCCTTCAGCATTCCTCACTGTTCTTGGCACCAGTGTCAGGCACATACGTGCTTGATTAAACCCTATGATGATGCTTAAAATTTATTTTATAATCACTCTATATTCCTGAAGGAAAAGAATCATTATGTTCTTACATAATCATGGACAGTCTTGTTGAGGAGGTGATATAATAAAAGGTAGGATTTAAGCAAGCACTGGAAAATAGAAGGATAGAGTTTATTTTCAGTATCAAGGTCTCACAATTGAGCGTAAATAGAAATCTGAAACACATTTTAAACGGTTTACATCCAGGACAGATTTCTTGACTAAACCAAGTTCTTTCTGTGTAAAGGAGTAGCAATCGCCACAGCAATTATCTCTATGACCTGAAGAGGGCACTGCTTGCTTCCATTAGCATTATCTGCAAAACCCTTTCTCAGGGTCAATAGTCTCCGACAATCCTAATACATACAAAAGAACTGGAAAAAACACACCTTTATCCGAAGAGACTAGGACAGACTTTCAAATTTCAGAATAGAATTCTCAGTGGGTCTGGGAGGGTCAAAGCAGGGAGGAGCTTCTAGGAACCACATTCATAATCTGTCAGCTTCTGAAGCTATGTGAGCTGAGAGAATTCATGTAATCGTGAACCCAGAGGACCCAGAAGGTTCTGAGGCCTATGCTTTAACTTTTACAAGAGAGGCTCAAAGGAGAAATGAATTTTTTTTTTAACACACTCCATACCATTAACGTTT
This sequence comes from Cabassous unicinctus, assembly GCA_029593785.1. Lineage (NCBI taxonomy): Eukaryota > Metazoa > Chordata > Mammalia > Cingulata > Chlamyphoridae > Cabassous > Cabassous unicinctus. Next base: position 15,714 of record JAQZBX010046625.1, on the reverse strand, counting down.
TAAGAAGGATTAGCCACCAAAAGAAGAGGAAAGTTCTTCCTAAGAGACCATCCAGAAGAAAAGCATTTTATCTGCTACAGTTATTGGAACAGTGTTTCAGAACCATTAGTCAAGGATGAAAGTAAAATCTGGTGCCTTTGTTTCTGTTCTTGTCAAATAGGGTTTTGGAACACAAGGGAAGATCAGTAGCCTCTTTCAGTGCTAACCCCAACTCCACCAATCCCTGCACACCAAGATCGCCCAATCAAGGAACTCAGCCGCCTGTCACTGTGCCTAAGGAAGCGCCGGTTCCCTGGACAGTACCCGGATGCACCGGGGTCTACCCCCCCACCCCCGCATTGGGACCGCCCACTCGAGCATTGATAAGCCATCCCCGTTAACTGCTTCTGGCAAAAGAAAATTTTAATAAATATAATAGATCAAAGAAAGACCTTTTTAAAAGACTTACTGAAAGTTTTTGTTCACTGAGAGGAATTGTGAGTCCTTAGAATACTAAACTTGGGGTGTCTGAGGTAATTATGACTGAGCACCCTCAATGCCCTTGAGTCAAGATCCATCCAACTAAGAGTCAATGTCTAGATGTCAGGAGCAGCCTCCCCTACCTGTGCCATTAATTGTTGATGTGTCATAGTTTGTAAAAGTTCTCCCATGGGAACATGTGAGGAGGTGTGCAATGCTCACCTATTTTTCTCCTGGTTATTACTTTATAGTATGACTAGCTAACTAACTTCTGTGAGAAATCCTGCAACATTAGTTGCCAAACAGAGTTGACATTGCAAGGGAGCAGTTTAGAATGTCTCGTTTGTCCAGAAGAGCTTCTGCTTCCCAGAAAAAGACAGCTTTCCGCCTGCTCCCACCCCTATATTTGCCCACTTGAAAGTTCTTATTGAAGAACTTTCATATACATTATCTTAATTGATCCTCAGAGTTCAACAAGATTAACTCTCTGTGGGAGCTGGGACTAAAGCTCTAATTGGGTGGGCCCAGAGGAAGTGGGGATTCCCTGACAGCATTTCAGGAGCAGTGAACCCAAGCAAGAGGCAAGGACATGTTTACTTCTAAGAGCCCCATTAGTAAACTCATAGCTGCAGCTGGGTTGAGATTGGGAGAAAAGACAGAACTACAACCTAGAGTTTCCTATAAAGACTCAAGAAGAGAAAGAGGTAAATTGTAAAGTAATAACATATTTACCAAATTTTTTTAGCTTTGACCAGAAAATAGTAGATACAGCAGAAAGTCAATCACTGAGTAAACAAGAGAGAGAACTCTGCTATCTATAGCAACTTACCAAGCTGTACTCTAAGTCCTCTTGAGTTAAGAAATTATGTGGTTAAAGGCCCACTGCTTACCACATTTTTTCAGATGGAAATAATAAACAGGAAGGGAAAGAAAGGCCACACTCAGTAGTGAGGACTTCCACTTCCTGCACAGCAAGTCAGCTTTTAATTTAATCTTTCATTGTCCTTCTACAGGAAAAAACAAAAATCCACATCATGATGGACCACACACATGACCTTGTCTAAGATTGGATGACACAAACTCAGTATGGAGTGAAAATTAAGCAAATGAGACCAGTGGTTCCTTGCATTGTGAGTTTTCCTTGCAGCTCAGTTGCCTCTTCTGTAAAAACAGGACAGTAATTCTTAACCTTTTCTCTCTCAGGAGAATGTACATATGAGGAAAAATGAGATGCCAAAGAAAAGCTGTCAGATATGCAATTCCAAATGTTCCCAAATTATTTCTATGTAATGATTCTTCATTCACAGGTCATTAATAGATGTGCACGAAAGTCCTTATAGGAACATTTGCCACAGATAACGTAGAGCTCCCTGACACAGCCCCAAAGTCAAGTATTCATTAAAGAAAAAAAAGTTTTCAAAAAAAACATCAGGGCAATTAGATATCAGAATGCTGGGTCTAATTTTCTCTACATTATCTAAGAGTTGTCTTTTCTATAAGTTTTGAGAAGAGACTATAATACAGTATTGGTCAAAGAATAATGCAACAACTGTGTTTTCACAATCCAGAGACCATATTATGATGTTGGCTTCAAGTCTTTAAAAGAAAAAGAAAGGCAAAACACAGTGAAGCTTATGGTGAATGATGGACTGTGGTTAACAGTACAAATATGAGAACGTTCTCTCATAAACTATAGCAAATACACAATACTAATACATGGTGTTAATAATAGGATGGTTTGTGGGAGAAATACACCATATATAAGCTATGGACTATAGATAGCAGTAGTATTTTGAAGATGTTCTTTCATCATTTGTAACAAATGTGTTACAACAATGTAAGATGTTGGTGGTGGGGTGTTGTAGGAGAATACTGTATGGTTTACATGATTGTTTTTTAACTCACACCTTCTCAAATGAAAAAAAGAAAAAGAAAAACAGAAAAAGAGAAATAAGAAAAGAAAAAAATCTTTGAGAAAATTGAAGGCATTGCATTAACTTTACCTGTCTTTCCCACCATCCATCCCATTCTCTTCTCCAAGGTTATGTCTTTACAAAAACAATTTACCAGCCCCTTTTCTTATTCATTTTAATCCCAGAAAAAAATTAGAGTTCTGACAACATTTTTTTCTTTTTTAATTTGAGATTATTGCCAGAGCTTTATTCTTTGAACCAAAAGACAAAATGTATTGAGAAATTCTAAGGGAGATATAATGAATGGCTCACCTAACATGCCATTTCCTGTTCTGAAGCAGTGGTGTCACAGCTGATACCCAAGATTCAGAAGAGAACAAAAGATTTTTCATCTTGCAGAGAGCTGCCAGCATGACATGTCCCTGCTTGCTGTGGGCAGTTGTGGTCTCCATCTATCTAGGTAAGAAAGGAACATGCATTTGCTTTTATGAGTGTCAGATAGGACCGGGAAGTAAGAAGAAAGATTAATAGCTTAGGGATCTAATTTCTTCATGGGGCCCAGCTATTGGGAGCAGAAAGCTGGTGGGTTTAGCCTGAAGTTTGGATCAAGACGAAGAAAGTTGGGTGGAGATGGAAACCAGCTTGAGAGTCTGTCTGCTTTGTCTCACTGTGTTGAAACCTCAGGGCAGTCCTCTCTCTCCTCTTTCCCACAGGATCCAGCATGGCCCAGACAGTCAGTCAGTCTCAACTAGAAATGACTGTGCAGGAGGCAGAGATGGTGACCCTGGACTGCACGTATGACACAAGTGGTAGTAATTATTATTTGTTCTGGTACAAGCAACCTCCTAGTGGGAAGATGATTTTCATTATTCGCCAGGACACTTATAAGCAACAGAATGCAACAGAGAATCGCTTTTCTGTAAACTTTCAAAAAATAGCCAAGTCTTTCAGTCTCAAGATCTCAGACACACAACTGGAGGACACTGCAGTGTATTTCTGTGCTCTCATGGGGCTCACACTGAGCCAAGCAACAGGGAGAGACTTATAGAAACCTCAGACCTCAGCATCTGTGTAAAGGTGGGGAGGGGAGGGGGAAGGAAGGGGAGGGGAATGAAGGGCCCGGGCATGTTGGCGTAAAAGAAACCTAGAGAGGAAATCATTGACTTCTTTGGAGAAAAAAGAAAAATACTATCTTAACTGACTATCAGAAACACAGAGAGGATGTCTAAACACTGTAATTCTTAAAATAGTAATAAAAATAATGAATGTGCGCAGTGCCTCATAGTTTTTCAAAGTGCCTTCACATATTGTCATTTCATTGAACCCTCACATTCCTGTATGTTATATAAGATAGGTCAGACATTCTAAGAGTCTCTGCTCTCCAATAAGTCTCTTAAAGCTATATTCTTCTGGAACCCATACCTTAACCTTTTCACCTCATTAATCACTTTAATTATGATCCATCTGGACGTCCCACAAGCATATCAGAGTCAACATATAATTGGATTCCTTATCTGCCCCATAAATCTTATTTTTTCATTATTTTTCCCTCCTCAGCATTCCTCGGGATTCAGACACCCAATAAAATCTGTTGTTTTTTTTTTTGCTGGTCTTTCCAGTTTTGAGAAATTCTATGTCCTCTGCCTCCCAACCTGAGTTATCTGAATTTTCACAAAACAGGGCAAAAATTATGTCATGTCTAGCTTGCTGTTTCCTAAATGATCTATCAGTCATTATTCCTGATTTTAACCTGATTTCACCCTGTATTTCTCAATGTTCTATTTGTCTGATTTAAGAAGTTGAGGAAAGAGAATGACTGTCACACAGGATTTCATATGCTGCCAGTGCTAATCAGCATTTTTTTTTAGTTAAAACACTTGTATGATACCAAAAAAAAATTATATGTATCCAGTACATTTAATTGAGAAATGTGTGTTTTTATTCAACTGTTTTCTTTTTAGTTTTTAATTGTTTATATTTTCAATTATTAAATGTACAAAATAAAGTTAAAAAAAAAAACAACTATTTTCTGGTAATGCTATAATTGCTTCTGATGAGGCGACCTGGGAGGAACCAGGTCTAAAGGTGGGGCTATGCGGCTGCCATGGCCAGGGTCACAGCTCTCACATCCCCTGAGAAACAGTGCCAGGACCATGAAAGGATTCCACCTTGCTTAAGCCAAGGGAATATTAAAATGAAATGGAAAAATTCACGCCACTATTTCTTTTTATGACCACAATTTCCCCAGTACATAGCTTTTACCGTTAAGACCCTTTGCAGAACATTTAATTCCATCTATGCACTTGGATACGATCCTCCCAGAGCTGAAGCAGTTAAATCCCATGAATGGAACCAGCTAGGTCTTCCAGAGCTTCTGTTGGAGGTATGTTTAGAATGAGTGGTGGAAGTGACTGGAATTGGGAGAGGCCAAGGGGAAGCCAAGGCCAGATTGCTGACTCATAACCAAAAAATATGCATTCACAGGAATCTTTGGGACCCCTTAATTATCTGTATTGGCACATGGGTTTTGGTACCCAGACTTGACCTAGAACCAGAGATGATGATTAGTAGAAGGACTTTTTGGTTTTCCTGTTGGTTTTCCTGTGGCTTGTCCACTGTCTTCTTTAACAGCTCCTCTACTGCGTGCCTTAGCCCATGTCCTCATAGCTAAGCCCGCTCCCCCCCTTATACCTCCTGAACAACCTAGAGCCATATGGAACTTTCTCCTATAGTTTCATACACTGAAGCCCAAGGGAAAGTTATGCCTTCCCTCAAACCCCACCCACTCCTACTACTCATTTTAAGCACACCCCTTCCAGCCTCAGCTCCTAAAACACCACTCTCCAGCCTAGTCACAGTACCCCAGGCTCTTGCTTGTCTGGAAAAATGGGTTAGACATTGAACTCATGAAAGCATCGCCTGCCAAACAAGTCAGAAACCTCAAGGGTATTCAGGTTTTACCCTCTCCCTTACCCTTTGATCCAATTACTCACCAAAATTATAGATTTCAGGCCAGTTATCGAGTTTTATATGAAAGCTTAATCTTTCTTTCCATCCTTTCTTCTAATTGCTTTATTACAGCTACTCTCATTTGAATTCATAAATAATGATCCATCTGGTCTCTCTGTCCTCAGTTGTGACCCCCTTCAAACATTGCTTCACAGCCACCCAAGTGATCTTCCTAAAATAAAATTAGATCATGTCCAATCCCCTTCAAAAAGGCCACATTTCCACTGAAGGAATCCCAGATCCTTAGCCTGCCCGCCTGGGATTATTCAGAACGTTAAGGTCTGTTAAAGCAGAGATACTAATGTATCCCCAGCACCTAAAATGTCTGGTAGAGAAAACAGTTGAGAAATATCTACTGAGTGAATCAATTCACCCCTTGCTTAGTAATTCAGCCTTATTTGTTGCCATATTTCCACACTCCTCCCACTGTGTATTCCTGTCATCTAAGCACATGAAATTGTTTCCTACCTCTAAGCCTCTGTCAACTCTGTTCCCTCACCATGGAATGCTTATCCCTGCTTAACCACTTGATTATTGCTTAAATGTGCTCAAGCTTCACCTCTGAATCCTCTTCCTGACTCTCTTGCCCAGGTAGAACTGAATGCTTCCTCCTTTATGTCCCTAACTGAAACCCTAAGCATGTTTCTAATATAGCATACCTAACACTTTGTGGAACTTCCATGTTTTTCACTGTCTCCCCACTAAAATGTGAGCCTTAGTTGCCAGGGAATGTGTTTTATTCATTTCAATAACAACAGTGCCTACAACATTCCTTAACTCACAGATATGGTTGTTTTTTTTTAATTTTTTAATGAAGTTAATTAATTAATGAATTAATTAATGTGAGCCTTAGTTGCCAGGGAATGTGTTTTATTCATTTCAATAACAACAGTGCCTACAACATTCCTTAACTCACAGATATGGTTTTTTTTTTAATTTTTTAATGAAGTTAATTAATTAATGACCCATTCCTCATTAAATATGATAAAGTAAAAATTGATATCTTATTTTATATTGCCATCTCCTCTATAACTTTGTCAACTTGGGATTCTAGGGTAACTCAGAAGAAAGAAGAAACTAAATGGTATGCAGAAAATTAATAGTAATGTTAATATTATAGTGATAATAATATTGGTAGTATGCAATACTTATTGAGCAGGTATATGTACCCCAATTTCTGATAGGTGCATATTTTAATCTGCTAGGCTGCTGAAAGCAATACACCAGAAATGGGTTGGCTTTTACAATGGGGGTTTATTATCTTACAACCTTACAGTTTCAAGGCTGAGAAAAATGTCCAAATCAACACATCATCAGGTGATGCTTTCTCCCCAAAGACCAGCTGCCAGTGATCCTGGACTCCTCTCTAACATGGCAAGGCATGGTCTTCTGGTCCCTCCCTCCATTTCTGGGTTTCTTTCCTTTCAGCTTCTTGCTTCCATAGTTTTCTCTCCTTCTCTCTCTGAATTACATTCTCTTATAAAGGACTCTAATAAGATGATTAAGACCCACCTTGGGTCATGCCTTAACTGAAGTAATTTAATCAAGAGGTCCTACTTACACTAGGTTCATATCCACAGGAATGGATTAGCTTTCAGAACACACTTTTCTGGGGAACATAGCTCCAAACCATCACAGTGCATAACACGTATTATTCATCAGTAGTCCTAATGATTCTTGCTCTAGGTACTATTGATATCTTAATTTTACATTAGAGGAAATTAAAGCTCAAAGAGATTAACTTTGCCTAGAAACCCACAATAGGTATGGCCCCTTATACTTCCCAAAGTGTGACAAAATGCTATAGTCTCTCAGTCTCACTAATTTGACCAATAGATAGAAAGAATATGAAAAAGAAAGAAATTCATGAAAATATCACTATACTGTACCTACTCTTGTAGCTTTTTATAGGGTAGTAATTGCAAGATGGGACTGCTATTATTTATCTTTACTAATATAAGTTAAAAGAAAAAACACTACTGCCATTATTGCTTTTTTACATAAGGAATTTGTGCCTTTTTAACATAACTGTATAATTATTTAACTTGTGACTATGCAATATTTCAAACTTCTTCAATGTATCTTTCAATAGCATTTCAAATTTAAAATAAAGTTTTCACCAGGGGTATTGTTACATATTTCAAATATCACTTAATACAATGCAATGAAAGATGCAAGAATTTGAAAGGAAATTTCTAATATTTCCAAGTTGTCATAGGAAAACCCTCCATTTTTTTAACTTTCTAAACTTTTTGTTCATATGGTTAGAAGTTGCTGTGAATGCTAGTTTCCATTTTTTCCCTCCAGTGAAGAACTAGTATATGCTGAACATTTTCCCACATAATTAACAGTTTTGTATAGTATGAGTCCCATGGCTATAAATTTTATATCTTTGAAATATGCCTTATCAAAGCATGTTGATGTTGGTAGGCCAACCAGTGCATTAGATAAATGGTAGTCAGACTTTGGAAAACTACAAAACCTTCACACATTTTTAAGATGACTTCTAAAATATTTTATCATTAGTTTAAATGTTCCAGTTGCTGCAAAAGCTGTGAATTCCACTTTATTATAAATATTGACATTTTCAAATAAAAAGCACATAATAGCTTTTAAATATATCCAGTGAAATAGTACCAACGTGATTTGATGCCCATCAACATCCAGCTAAAATTCATGAACAAGCAGATTTTATATTGTTCCTTTTATTCCTTGAAATCATATCGACATTTAACTGCTCCTACAGAATTTAACTCAAATATATATTTATGTTTATGTTCCTTTTATTGGTCACCCACATGTCTGCAACAAAAACGTGTATGAATAAATTAATCATTTTTTCCTCTGACTATTCAGCTCTGTTTAAAAAAGTTTCCAAATTGAGTTATAAATATAATTATTATTAATACATGTTTGATCAAACCAATATAAATATATTATAATTTGTAACACATTTTTAAGATAAAAGGCAAAATTTTATTGGAAATACATTTCTTAATAAAATTCCTGGGGTCAGATTCATGGTGCTTTGATTAAAGGCCTGGCTTCCCTGACACCAATAAATTGTCCCTTTGTTTACTATCCCAGAAGTTTTTAAAACTCACAGCAATACTCCTAAGAAAGATTCTTTCTTGTGGAAAGTTGGAGAAAAGCAATTGTAAAATGAGAGATAGGAAATAAGAAGCACAGTCAGCTAAGAATCTGGAAACTGATTCCCTTAAAATGGCTGTGCCTGATACCCCTGTCAGCTGTCAGTTCAGGTTCCCCAGTTTGAAGGACATTGCATTCGACCACTCCAAAGATTGCTGATTCATTTTCATCCAGTCTTCATTCAGTGATGAGGTTTGAAGAAAGCCAGCAAGTGATTTGAAGGAAAGAGTCTTGAATTTCAATAAACCTGATAAATTTCCTAAACCTGTTTGACATTTCTAGCTTGGAAGAACAGCTGCTGATGAGTTAGAAAACTGTGGGACATTCAGCTCTTGCATGACAGAGTCCTTTGAACATGTATCCTTATCTTGGAAAAGGCAATTTTAAATGTCATGGTCATTCATTAATAACATTGTGAAAGAAAAACGTATCCCAATCTTGAAAAAAAAAGAAAAATGATGACTTAATTTTTTTTTCTCTATCATGCAAGAGCATTTTCTAGAAAGCACTTACCTGGCACTCTTGGGAATGTGATTTTTTTATCACAACATACTTACCTAGCAATAACTGAGAAAAGGCTCAAGTAGTTTAAACTCCTCTCTGTTACCTACAGAAATAGAAGAGATGTTATTAGTTCATAGCCCAGAAAAGAAATCAACCCCAACATTGCTGCATCAAACTACTAATATTTTATTTTGCTATCTCCACACACACATATATATGTATTTTTTCCCGTAAGCATTTGTGCAATCAGCTCTTTTTATTAATGGTTCCCTCATTAAGGACTTCAATAAACTTGGACACAGGTTCAGAATCCCTGTTTGTATTAGAATGTTGATTTTGATATACTTAAAGCCATTCTGGCCCTGAATCAGATAATTACTTCCTGATATCTAGGCTGTAAAATCCTGGTTCCAGAAACATCTGGGTTGGGCAGAAGGGTAGTTGGCCATTATTTATTTAATTTTATGTCCTGATATTTAAGGAGTTTTTGACAGAGGAAATGTAATAGACAAGATGTCTTGAAACATTCCTAATTCTTTTTCAAGAATCTGAATTTAGCCACTAAGGCAAACAAAAGTAGGTGATTAGTCTATGCTAAGACTTTCAAATACCTTGGACCATATACCTTTCCCCTGGGCACATTCTGGCTTTGAATACCAGCTTCATGAAAACAGAATTTGTGGACATGGAGACTTGCATGAAGCAAATGCCCTCTAATCTATATCTTCACTGAAGCGTTTCAGATTTCTAGGCCAGAGTCACTACTAGAGCTGAAGAAAACCTATCAAATGACAGCATGAAATTCTCTTCCACTTGAAATGACCTCTCTCTCTTACCCTGATATCCTGTATACAGGGAGGATGTCAGGGAGTAAGCTTGTCATGAAATAGTTCAAGAACATGACCTCTCCTTCAAATGATCTCTTCCCTGGGCCTCCAAAACAGCAGTCTTTATGTTTTCCCCTTGCCACTCCTACTTCCTCTCTCCTTTGAAGGCTTCACCTCCTCTACCAATTCCTTGAATGCTGGGGTTCCTCAGATTTGTCCTAATCCCCTTTCTACAAGACATACAGATTCTAAGACTTCTCATCTACCTGAGCCTCAAACACCTTTTAATTGCTCTGGACTCCCGAATCTGGGTTCCTCTAGCCAAGACCTTCCTAGGTACAGACACTCCCAGACACTTCAACCTCAATATGCCCAAAATTGAGTTCATGATCTTACCACCCTAAAGCCCCTCCTCCCCCAGTGTTCCCATCTTAGTAAGGGAACCATCGTCCCTCCAAGGTATTTTCCTCACCAGAGTGATCATTTAAAAATGCAAATGTGATCATTTCACTCTCTGGCTTCAAACAAATCAATGACTTCCCATTTCCCATAGGAAAAAAAATAAAATAATTATCAAGTCTCACCAAGTCTTCCTGACTCTGGCTTACTTCTCTGGTCTCCTCTCTCATCTCTCACCTTCATATTAGACTGTGCACTGAATAGCTCGTTTGCCCCTCCATGTCCACCTTTCTGCACCCTGCTCTGTGCTCCAGGGAGCTGCCTTGGAGCAACTGCATTAAATGGGTTATCTTGCCCTCTGGTTTCCAGTTGCTTCGAGCCCAAAGGGAGCACCCTCAGAGATAAAAAGAAGGGAGGAAGTTAAGGCCAGGGTATTTATTCCCCCTGCTTCATCCCTGTGGGATTGACACAGGCTGACTGTGGCCCTCTCCTTATGACCCCTCTCCAAATAGCCTCTCTGCCTCCAGGTCCAGTAACTGCTCTCTCTATTCTGTTTAAGGCCTGGGGTAGTGCTACTCCCAGGATGTAGCACTAACCCTCGTATGTCCCCTATACCCTGCCTATACTTTTATAAATAGTGCCATATTAAACGCTCCTCAAATTACCCGATCTGTTGTGCTACAAGTTTTCTGCCAGAACCCTGACAGGTCAAGGCTGCTTTCAGATCCTAAAATGTGTCACCCTCACTTTAAATGTTACTTTTTCAGGGAGGCCTTCCCTAGCCCCTTGGGCTCGGTTATAACTGCTTGCTAAACCTCCCATCATACCCTCTGCTTCTCCTGTCACCACATCCTTCCTATTAAGTGACAATCATTAAAGGAAGGATAATGTCATTCTCTAACAGGCTGCACACTCCACGAAATCAGGAACTGTGTGTGTCTTGCTCATTGCTATAACCTTAAAGCCCAGCCTGGGATCTGGAGCATTATAAGTTCTCAGTAGTTATTTGATGAATTCATAAACAACCAAGTTAATGAATGAGCCTACTTGTATTCAACAAACAACTTTGCATCAGAAAAATATAAAGCAAAATTGGTTGGAAATATAAGAATAATTAGGCAATATCATATTCATTATGGGATACTTTAATACCAGTTTCTCAGAGGAAAAGAGAATGAGAGATGGAAAATAACATTGTATTAAAGATATAGCCAAAGAATATTTAAACCCACCCTAGCCCCCACACACACAAAAAACAAGCACATATTATGCCTCAAAGAAACAATAGGAAAGAAACACACAAGCCACATTTTCTGACCACAATGCAATAAGCCTAGAAATTAATAATTAAAAGATAGCCAATAAATAGGTGCGAAGGGAATTAACCATTCGCAGTATTATAAATTTTAGGTCAAGGAATAAAAGTTAAAATTGCAAGCCATTAAAAATTAACACTAATGATAAAACTACATATCAGAATCTATGGATTTGTTAAAAGCAATACTCATAAGAAAATGCAGTCTTAAATCCATTTATTAATAAAGAGTAAAATAAAGGATCCAAACCTTCAAGGCAAGAAATTTTTTTTTAAATCCAAACAAGCCAAAAAAAGAAAGAAAAAGTCAATAATAAAAATTAGAATTAATTTAAAAGCAAAACAAAAATAAGAATTTATAAATAAAGCCAAGAATTCTAGAGAGTCTATTAAGAAAAAAAGAGAGAAAGCACAAAGACACAACATTAAGAATGAGGAAGATGTTATAGTGCCACATAAGGAAAGAATTTTTAAAATCATCAGTTAATACTTTGTGCAAATTGATTTCATTAACTAAATGAAATGGATGGTTTTTCAAAATACATAACCTTTTTAATGAAACTTCTCAACCTTCTAAAAATGTATATTATTTTATAATTCCAAAGTCAGCATGAAATAAATATTAAGTAAAAGAAACCCTGAATTCTGCCTCTTTCTCCTTCCCCACATATCCAGTACACAAACACTACGCATACACCAGGTACCATATTCCAACTCTCCTACATTTCCATTGGTTCAAAAAAACATTGTCCATCCCTACTATAGGCCAATCGCTGTGCTAGACATTAGGAATTTAAAAATGACTAAGAGAAAGGCTCTGTCCTCAAGGAGATGCTCCAAAGAGATTGCATTAAGTTCTTGCAGCTTCCCCTAATATATCTCTCCTCTGAATTCAAGTAAAGCCAACAACAGCAACAAAAAACATGCAACCCAATGCTATGCCGTCTTTCATACTTAGCTGTAGCTCTATGCAAATCCATTAAGACCAGGACTAGATCTTGTGAGATTTTTAAGTGCCCCATACCATAATTTATCATAGCACTTGAGACTTGGTGAGCACTTAGTACATAAGTATCTTTCATTTCTTCTAATGTCTTCCATTTTCTCCTCAAGTATTTTTAAGGAGGAACATTAGTGTTGGATGGTTCTATCAGTTATGGAGAGTTCATGCAGGACAAGGGATTTCAGTGGGACTTTGCTTGAGAAAGTAGAGAATTGAATATAAGATATGAAAGGTAGAGTTATTATACATAGAAAGCTACCCCACACTGACTGTTTTGAGTGAAATGGATGACAATTTACTTTCCCCCATGTTGTAGGCCCCAAATTCTCAACAGAAGTCTGTTATAACACACAGAAAAGCACAGGACTAAGAGCATCAGCCCTAAAATCAGACGTGAGGTTTAAATCACAGCTACATCCCTTTCCAGCTGCATGATATTGAGCTTCTTATTTAACTCTGAAAGCCCCAATTTCCTCTTCTGTAAAATATAGATGTTATGAGAATTAAATGAGATTATATGTGTACCTAGCACAGTGCTTGGCATACAGTAAGGTTCCATACATATTAATTGTTATCACATTTTGTTGCTTTTCCTACAACTTTATGTACGAGACCTTGAGGATCTGAAGAAACTGTAGTGGTATCCTCTAAGAGTCAGCATGGTACAGAAAAAGTACACCACGTGCGAAGGACAGGATGATTCACAAACTAATCCAGTTCATCAGAAATAGCTACTCATGTTTAGAGGACACCTGATGCAATAAAACCTCCCCTCAGTCTTCATCCCCCCATCAAGAGTCCACAGAGAGTTGAATAACTTGATTATGGTGGGCATCTACTGTTTTGTCTGCTTGGAATAGCAGCTCCCTCTGGTAGAAGGTAAACTCTAATCATGTGCTCTGAATGGGGGCTGCCATCTTACTTATGTGGCCAACCAGAAGTGGGCACCCGACTCAGCTGAGCCAGTCATGTTACTCACACCCCACACTAGTAACAAATTAGCCCTTGGAAGGAAACCTCCCTCAGGCTGAGGCAATCAAAGCCCTACCCCAGAATTTTTTAATCTGGGATCAGAAAGAGGAAGTCTCCATCCCTCTTTGGTGATTACACTGTGAGAGCAGCCCCTGACAGGATGTGTTTGCAATCACATCTCCTGCTTTGTGGTGGAATCTGGTCTAAGTGAATGAAGTTCATACACAGAGGGAAGTAGAATGAAAGAAGAATCCTTGCAGGATTCAGTTCCCTGGTGCTCAGATACCTGAGGTCCAGATACATTTTTGCACTTGCCAAAGTTATAGGAGAAAAACCATTTCTCTTCTTGTCTAAGTTTATTGGAATTACATTTCTGTCACTTGGAAAATGCCCTGACTAAATCAATAAGATTTTAACTTTACTAAGAAAATTTTAGGAACACCTTCCTGGCTTACAAGAAGCAAATTCCACCAGTGCACACACTTCAATCGGTTACTTTTTCAGTAACTTCTCTGAATATCCTGAAGGGGGCACTGTTTCCATTCTCAAAAAAAACAGCTTCTATACAAAACTTTTTTTTTTTTTTTTAATTGAAAAGGGAGGACAGAGTGAATTGCATAAAGTGATTCTAATTGGTTGGCGTATCATGCTGAAAATATTATTTCTATAGAGGAAAAAAAAACAACCTGCCATGTTTGAAGAGACCTCACTAACTTTCAAGGATCTTAAAACTACGTCTTCAGGGAACTGGACAGGAAAGAAAAGAAAGAAAAAAAAAAAAATGAAGAAGCTACTAGGAGTGATTCTATGGCTTCAAATGGACTGTGAGTTGGGAACTTACTGGTAAAGGAAACCAGGGAGATAAAGCAACTGTTTCTACAATGCTCAGGGATAGAGACGGGATTCAATCTGACTTATTTAAGGTCCTCTGGGTGGAAACTGAATTACAGGCATAACCAGTGACCTTCTTCTGAAATGTTCTCTTTGTACAGGGTTAAGTGGAGAAGTGGAAGTAGAGCAAAGGCCTCCATCCCTGAGCACCCAGGAGGGAGAGGACTATGTTATCTACTGCAATTATTCAGGCACCACTTCGGCCAGACTGTACTGGTACAGACAGCACCGCGGGAAAAAGCTGGAGTCTCTGTTTTCATTGCTATCAAATGGAGTAGTGAAGCAGGAGGGACAACTAACAGCCTCACTTGATACCAAAGCCCGTCTCAGCACCCTGCACACGGCGGCCTCCCAGCATGGCCTCCCAGCCACCTACTTCTGTGCGGTGGAGGCACAGCACTCCCTCGACGCTTTCAGCCCGTACCCAAACCTGCAGCTGCAGCTCTAGGCCACCTCTGCAGCGTGGATTACAATTGGGAGGGCTAGTTTACTGTCTCTGCACCTCCTTCTGCAAGGAACACTTGGAAATGAATGAAAAATAGGGTATTTTAATTTACATTTTCTTTACTGTGAGGAATGGATTCATGAAAAAAATTCCTAACCAAGTCTTGCCTGAGAATATGAGGTCACATCCTTTACTGCCTCACAGTCAAAATCCATTAATCTTCTGCTACAGAATGATTTTATAGTTAGTGCAACAGTTACAAATAATTCCTAAGGAATATGGAATCCTAAGTTTTACATATGAATTTAACACATAACATTTACCAATGGAGAAAAAAATAAAAGCTTTATAAAAATATTCTATGAGGAGCTCCTTCACACAAAAATATTGACTGCAGTAATCAGGTAATAGCTATCTATTTATCACAAAGTGTGAAGAGATTCTTATCATAGGACTTAAACAGAAAACAAAAAGGTTAATTGAGAAGGCCTGAACCCACTCAATTGCATGAAAACTTTATGCATATAACTGGCTTACAAACCTAGGAAACAAATAGTCTCTTATTTTTAGAATGTCTGCCTGCCAAATAAGCTGGAGGTTCATTATCTTCCTTTTGCGGCCTTCTCCACTCCTATTCTTGATCTCTCTTAGACAGTACAAATGGATTAGTCCAGCTACATACCCACACAAGGGAAGTTCTTGACCTCACCAGTCCACTACTACCTTGCTTCTTGCTGACACGTGATCTTCTTCCCACGTGATCTGAGAAGGAATGCTGGACCACTGCTAATGTTGACCCCTGAAGGGTGATCTCACTCCTCAGTGTC
>JAQZBX010046624.1:0-20709 GCA_029593785.1 Cabassous unicinctus | reverse complement strand
GGAATGGCTATGTTTCAGGAAAACTTTATTTACAAATACAGGCTAGATTTGGACTATAGGCTATAGTTTGTTGACCCTTGATTTACACAATACTAAAAAAAATAATTTCCAATAGGAATTTTCTCTTCAGTTTGAAACATTTTCTATTTGCTTTAGCATTGTACAACTTCTTAACCATAAACAAGGTCTACCTCTACATAACCTGAGGGAAAGATTTTACCTTACCTTTTTTATTACCACATCCCTTGGCTTTCTATGATCTTGGCACAAAGCAAGTTCTCTTGTGGCCAGCCTTTCCAAAGAGAGGTTAGTAGTCACCATAGCCGAGTTTAAGGAGTCAGAGAAAAAAGACACTTTACCTCTAGAGGAACAAGGATAAGAACTACATCAGACTTCTCATCAGAATCCATGCAAGCAAGAAGAAAGCAAAATAAAATATTCAAAGTGTTGAAAGAAAAAGCCACCAATCTATAATTCTACATCCGCCAAAACTGTCCTTCAAAAGGGAAGTAGAAATAGACTTCTTAGAAATACAAAAGCTAAGGAATTCATGGCTGATAAACTTGCCCTGCAAGAAAGGTTAAAAGAACTCCTTCAGAGAGAAGGAAAAAGATATAGATCAGAAACTCAGATCTACATAGAGAAAGGAAGAGTGTCATAGAAGGAATAACTGAAGATAAAATAAAATCTTTATTTTTGTTATTCTTAATTGATCTAAAGATAAATTTGTTCAAAGTAATAATGGTAATAATGTATTAGCTAAGTGAAATGAATGACAGCAATGTTATAAGGGATGGAAGGGAGGAACTGGGAATATTATGTTATAAGGTACCTTCAATGCCCATGAGGCAGTATAGTGTTTATTTGAAAAATTGCTCTTAGTTTATTTATAAAAGTAATTGTAAATTCAAGGGAAAGCACTTAAAAATTTTTAAGTGTAATTGAAAGCTAAGAAGAGAAAGAAAATGGAATTATAGAAAATGCTCAGTTCAAACCAGAGAAGGTAGAAAAAGAGGGAAAGATTTTTTTAAAAAAAGAAAGAAAGAAAGAAAAAGTAATAAATAATGAGTGCAATGAATAGAAAACATGGTAGATTCAAACCCAACTTTATCAATAACCACTTTAAATGTGACTGGTCTAAATACCACTAATTAAAGCATAGGGAATATTAGCATGGATTTACAAAAAAGACTCTTCCATATGTTGTCTAAAATAAATCCATTATAAGAGTAAAGAGATGGGAACATAAGCAAAATGGCAAAACAGGCAGCACCAAACTCTTTGCCATCCACAGAGACATGGGGAAAAAATAACCAGAAATGACCAGAATCAACTTTGTCAGAACTTTAGAAAAGAGTCAAAGATTTATAACAACAAGGTAAATGCTGAATCAAGAAAAGGGCAACTTTAAAATGTTAGAGTAGCTTTGTGATGTTTTCACTGGCTCTTACCCTACCCCCTCCAACCAGAGGCAATCTTGAAGAGAGGGAACCACATTCCCAGTGTGGGACCCTGGTCCCTGCTTCCAGACAGAGCTGAGCATATCTTACTCACAAATTATGTTTGTCTGTTCTAACCTATCTGAGGGCTACCTAAAGTTGCTTGTAACTGTTTTGCCTAAACTGGAACCTACTCAGGGCTGAAAAGCAGTGGGCAATGCTTGAAAACACTGTAAAATGATTGAAAAATACATGGCTAACAGGGGCAAAATATTTCAGTTGAGACATATAATAGACCACCGAAAGCAAGGGAAGAAAATCCAGGGATTGAGTTTCTTTGGAAAATTAGGGCATTCATTTCATTCATGTATACTGGGAAATTTAGAAAGTCATGTGCATGGCCATGACAGGATGTCTGCTCAGAAAAGACCTAAAAATACCCTAAGCTTTCACCACTCTCTGTTCTATTGGTTCAGTGCAAGCAGGAAGTGAAGGCTGAGACATATTTGTGAATGGCCTGTTAAGAGTAAAAGGAGCTTCCAACAACAGAACCAATCTGCTAAGATAGGAAAGGTGTTTTGTTTGGTTTTAACTCCTGGCATTCAAGGAAATCTCAATAGAACACTTAGCTGAACACAAGTTATGCCTTCAACAGTCAAGAAGAGCAAACCCTGGGGAAAGGGGAGGTATAACATAATATTCAAATGTTTGGTTTTCCAAAAAAAATCATAAAACATACAAAGAAACAGGAAAATATGGCTCATTCAAAGAAAAAAATGGAAGCCATCCATAAAAAAGCCCAGACATTGGACTTACTAGACAAAGACTTTAAATCAACTGCTTAAACATGATTAAAGAGCTAAAGGAAATCAGAAACAAAGAATGAAAGGAAACCAAGAAAATGATGTATGAAATAAATGAAGTTATCAATAAAGAGAGAGAAATTATAAAAAGAAGCCAAACAGAAATTCTTGAGATGGAAAGTACAACAACTGAAATGAAAACCTCTAGAGGGACTCAACAGCAGATTTGAACAGACAGAAGAAAGAATTAGCAAACTTGAAGATGGAACAATTGAAATTATCCAGTCTAAAGAGCAGAAAGAAAAAAGAATGATTAAACATGAACAGCATCTAAGGGACCTCTGAGGAACCCATCAAGCAAACCCATAAGTAATATCCCAGAAGGAGAAGAGAAAGTAAAAGGGGCAAAAAGAATATTTGAAGAAATAATGGCCAAAGACTTCCCAAATTTGATGAAAGACATGGATCTACACATCCAAGAAATTCAACAAATTCAAGATAGGAAAAAAATCAGAGATACACATCAAGACACATTATAGGGAAGCGGATATGGCTCCAGCGATTAGACAACCATCTACCATATAGGAGGCCCAGGGTTCGATTCCCGGGGCCTCCTGGTGAAAAGCAAGCTGGCCCACACAAAGAGCTGACCTGTGCCAAGTGCTGGCCCATGCAGAGTGCTGGCCCGCTCAGGAGCACTGGCACACGTAGAGAGCTGACTCAGCAAGATGGCGCAACAAAAAGAGACACAGAAGAGAGACAATGAGAGACGCAGCAGACCAGGGAGCTGAGGTGGAACAAGAGAATGAGCGCCTCTCTCCACTCCGGAAGGTCCCAGGATCGGTTCCCAGTGTTGCCTAAAGAGAAGACAAGCAGACTCAGAAGAACACACAGAGAGCAGACAGTGAGCGTAGAACGAGGTGTGTGTGTGTGTTGGGGCGGCGGCGGGGTAAATAAATAAATAATTTTTTTTTTTTTTTAAAGACACATTTTAGCTCAAAGGCAGCAAGATAAAGCTGATTTGTCTCTTACAAGGTATGACAGTTTGAGATTATTTTTGTGAATCCCAGAAAGAGAAAGATTATGTTTGTAAACTAATCTACTCTTCTAGGTGTGATACTCTGATTATATTGGATTCAGTTGAGGGGCCCTTGATTAAATTACCTGCTAAGAATAGGGCTTTGATTCAACCACATCAGTAAGGCATGACTCAGGTTAAGTCTCCATTCCCTTGGTGGGAAGTTACAAATGGACACTCACTCAGGAAGACACAACAGAAAAGAGAGCTCTGCCATTTTTGATCCTGGGGCCCTGGGGAGAGATGAGCCATTCACCTGATAGTTTGCAGCTGCCCTTGGGAAGAGAACAGCTGAGAAGGACCAAAAAGAAACGAGTCTTATGCCAGGAGAGAGAGGAAGCCCTTAAAGACAAGCCCTATGCCAGCCTGCAGCTGAGAGAGAGGAAGCCCAGAGGGAAAGGCTGAACCCTTGCAGAGATCAGTGACCATCTTGCTTCAACATGTGGCAACTGACTTTGGTGAGAAAGCAACCTTGAGTTGGACTCTTTAGGGCCCTGTAACTATAAGTTTTTATCCAAATAAATACTCTTTATAAAACCAACAGATTTCTGCTGCTTTGCATTGGCACCCTTTTGGCAGACTAATACACCAGGGACCCTCAATAAGATTAACAGCTAATGTCTCATCAGAAACCATAGCATTGAGGGCAGTGAGATGACACATTTAAAGAAAAAAGCTGTCAACCAAAAATCCTCTATTTAGCAAACTATCCTTCAAGTTTCTTCAAGTTATTATGGCAACTACATGGGTAAATAAAAAAGACATTATTATTGCACTTTTGGTTTGTAACTACCCTTTTTTTAACTCTTTTATTTAAAAGACAAATACATGAACAATAACCACAAATCTATGCTAATGGGCACACAGGGAGGAAAAATGTTGGGCTTTATTAAAATTAAAAATTTCTGTTCTGTAGAAGACATTAAGAGATGTGGAACAATGTGCCAGCTGGTCCCTGAGCCTCAGTGGAGTTGCAAAACCTACTCTCCAGTTCACTGGACTCACCCAGGACAACTAACAAGGAGGTGAAGATTGACAACCACCATACCAAGGAAACAAGAGAGCCTACAACTACAAGCAAGAGAGCCCCATCCATTGGCTGTACGGGATCGAAGCTCCCTCTCAATTAGAGGTGGAGTGGATATCACCATCCCAGAATCCTCAGGATTGGGGAATGAACTATGGATTAGAGTGGACTTACTAGTATTCTACAATAGACTTGTTGCTATTCTAGCAATGGAAGAAATTACAGCATTGATGTGTAGGCAGTGGCCACTGGAGGCTCTGGGGACAGGGGAAGGGATAGACAGGTGAAATGCCAGGGCTTTTTCAGGACTTGGGAATCATCCTGAATGGCACTGTAATGCCAAATAAGCCAATTATATATCTTCCCGTAGCCTGCAGAATTGTGTAAGAGAGAATATAAACTACAGTGTAAACTATGGTCCACGCTCAGTGGCAATGCTCCAGGATGTGTTTATCAATTGCAATGAATGTGCCACACTAATGAAGGATATTGTTGGTGTGGGAGGGTGTGGGAGGTGTGGGGAGTGGGGCATATAGGAATCCCTATACTTTTTGTGTAACATTTGTGTAATCTAAGTATCTTTAAAAAATTTTTTTAATATATTTTTTTAAAAAAGAGAGAGACGTGGAACAGGTGTAGCTCATTGGTTGACATGTGCTTCACATGTATGAGGTCTCAGGTTCAATCCCCAGGACCTCCTAAAAAAAAAAAAAATTTAAGAGGATGGAAAAGACAAGCCAGAGAATGGGAAAATATATTTGCAAAACACATATCTGATAAATGACTTGTATCCAAAATATGCAAAGAACTCTTAAACCTCAGCAATAAGAAAAGTAATTACTCAATAAAAAAATGCAAAATATCTAAATATACAACTCATTATAGAAAATTTACAGGCAGCAAATAAGCATATAAAATGATGCTCAACACCATTTGCTATTAGGAAATTGCAAATACAAATAACAATGAAACACCAATACACACATATTAGAATGGTTAAAATAAATTTAAAAATAAAAAAACTGACAATACCAAATGCTGACAAAGATGTAGAGCAACAGTAACTTTCATTCATTGCTGGTGATAATGCAAAATGATACAGCCACTTTGGAAGACAGTTTGGCAGTTCCTTGCAAAGTTAAGTAAAGACTTCTCATATAATCTACTGATTGCATGCCTAGTTATTTGTCCAACTGATTTTAAAATGTCCATACAAAAACTTTAACATAATGTTTATAGCAGCTTTATTCATAATCACCAAAATCTGGAAACAACCAAGATGTTCTTCAATAGGTGAGCAGAGAAACAGAGTGTGGTATATCTATACAATGAAATATTACTTAATGATAAAAATAGGCTATCAAGCCATGAAAAGACATGAAGGAATCTTAAATGAATACTGGTAAATGAAAGATGCCAGTAAGAGAAGGCTACATACTTTATGATTCCAATTATATGAGATTCTGGAAAATGCAAAATTATAGAGTCAGTGAAATGATCTGTTGATACTAAAGGTTCAAGGGTGTGTAGGTGTGGCAGTTTGATATTATTTATGAATTCCAAAAAAGATATTTGATTATGTTTGTAAACTGGTCTGTTCCTCTGGGTGTGATACCCTTTGTTTGTATTAGATTCAGCTGAGATGTCTTTGATTAAATCATGTTAAGATTAGGGCTTTTGATTCAACCATGTCATTAGGCAACTCAGAGATAAATAGTGTACCCTAGTTGAGAAATAGTGTACCTAGCTGGGAAAGATGTTTCCAAGAGAGGTATGGGTTAACAATTTTGATAATGCTATACATTTATAATGGAACTGAGCAGTTAAATAAGTGGATATCTTAGTGGAATTATTAGCTATAATAGTTTCTCACTGTTGGATTAACATACACATATATATTTCTTTGCTCTTTTAGCTGAGAGAGCCTAAAAGAAGGTAGTAGCAATGAGCACAGTCAGCACTCCAATTATGCAAACAGGGCGTTTTGGAAAAATGATTGAATCTATGACTGGAGCAGGAACTACACAAGAAGAGCTTAGAGCGTCTATCTTATAATGTCAGAAAATAAGGAAGTGCTCAAAGAAAAAAAAAAAATCAATGATGTTGATATGTCAAAAGGCCATAGGAGCCAAATGAAAGGGCTCCCAAAGGCCAAAGCTGGAATAATTTGAGCAAAAAATGTAAATAAAGTAATATTGGATTATAACGCTATGTATAAAATAAGTATCCAAGAATCTATACCAAACAAATGAATAAATGGGGGAGAAGAAACAAATTTTCCATATATACGAATTCCAAATAAATTATGTAGATACTCCACCCTAAAGGGTGGACATCAAGAGACGTAAATCATGTTTATAGTATGTATCCTTGATATGAGGTACACATGAAAGATGAAAATGGCACTTTACCTCTGAGATCTTCCTCCCAGAGAACCATAACTCCAATATAATCATGAGAAAAACATCAAATTCTAATAAAGGGGCTTCCTACAATATACCTGACCAGTACTCCTCAAAACTGTCAAGGGCATTAAAGTCTGAGAAACTGATACAGCCAGGAGAATAAGGGGACATGACAATAAATGTGATGGGATCCTCGAGCAGAAAAAAGACATTAAGCAAAAACCAAGGAAATATAAACTCTGGACTTTAGTTAATAATAATGAATCAGTATCAATTGATTAATTCTAACAAATACATCATACTAGTATAAGATGTTAAATAATAAGGAAAACTATGGGTGGAGTGATATATGGGAACTCTACTTTTTCTCACTATTTCTGTAATTCTAAAGTGTTCTAAAAACAAAGTCTATTCATTTTTTTAAAAATGCAATGGCACTCCTGTCATTTGTTTCTTTGTTTGGTTTTTTCTTGGATAAATAGTTCATACTAACCTGTTGTAGTTTAGATAGGAGAAGTATAAAACAGACAAGCAAACTTCATTAAAGGCAAAATTGCAATTGCTTGAATTGTCTATATCATGCTAGAACATTTTCTAATACATCAATGGCATAAAAGTGAAGCTTTGTTTCTGATACACACTTGCAAAATAGCTTTGGTTTCTTTACCTGATCAAAAACCTAAAACTTACCAGGGTATAATAAGGAAGACTTAATTTGAATAAACATTTAGTAAACTTTTATAGCCCTGTTGTGGACTGAATCATGCCCGCCACAAAGGCAGGATCCAGGCTTAATCAACACCCATTTGTAAATAAGACCTTTAAAGATGTTAATATTAGTTAAGGTGTGGATTCATTTGTGACTAGGAACTTTGAAGATCCTATTTAAATGAAACCAAACTGAATCAGGGTGAATTCAATCCATATGGCTGAAATCCTTAAAAGGAGAAGAATCTTGGACCCAGACAAAGACAACTGAGTGAGAGAAATAAGAGCCAGAAAGACAAGCCATGTGACAGAGGCAGAGATGTAAGCTGAGAAATCCCAAGGATTGTGGCAAGCCGGCACCAGAATGCCACAGGCGCCAGGGGAAAGCATAGCCTGTCAAGACCTTGACTTTGGACTTCTAGCCCCCAAAACAATAAATTCCCATTGTTTAAGCCAGGCCATTGTTTTGTATTTGTCATATCAGCCCTGGAAAATTAAGACAAGCCTAAAGAAACAACTTTTATATATTTGTTTAAAAATAACCATTCCTGGTGCCCAAAAAGCACGCATAAAGATGTTCAACATTGCCTTTTCATAAGATGGCGCCAAAAGCGAAGAAGGAAGCAGCTGCCCCTGCCAAAACCAAAGCAAAAGCTTTGAAAACCAAGAAGGCAGTACTAAAAGTCATCCACAGCCACAAAAAAAAGATCCACACATCACCCACCTTCTGGTGGCCTAAGATGCTATGTCTCAGGAGACAGCCCAGATATCCTCGGAAAAGCGCTCCCAGAAAAAACCAGCTTGGCCGCTATGCCATCATCAAGTTGCCCCTGACCACTGAGTCAGCCGTGAAGAAGATTGAAGACAACAACACACTTTTGTTCATTGTGAATGTCTAGGCCAACAAGCACCAGACAAACAGGCTTGAAGAAGCTCTATGACATTGCCATGGCCAATGTCAACACCCTGATCAGGCCTGATGGAAAGAAGAAGCATATGTTTGACTGGCTTCTGTCTATGATGCTTTGGACCTTGCCAACAAAGTTGGGATCATCTAAACTGAGTTCAGCTGGCTAATTCTAAATATAAGTTTTTGACCATAAATACACACACACACAAGATGTTCAACATCACTAGCTATTAGGGAAATGCAAATCAAAACTGCAATGAGATATCATTTCACACCTTATAGATTGGCCAATATTTTAAAAGCAGAAAACTACAAATGCTGGAGAGAATATGGAGAAATAGGAATACTCCTTTACTGTTAGTGGGAATATAGAATAGTGCAGCCTCTTTGGAAACAGTTTGGCAGTTCCTCAGGAAGATAAATACAGAACTGCTGTATGATCCAGCAATCCCACTACTAGGAATATATTCAGAAGAACTGAAAACAAGGACACGAATTGACATGTGCACAACAATGTTCATAGTGGCATTATTCACAATTGCCAAAAGGTGGAAACAACCTAAGTGTCCATCAACCTATGAATGGATAAACAAAATGTGGTATATACATAAGATGGCATGCTCTTCAGCTGTAAGAAGAAATGAAATTAGGAAGCATATGAAAACATGGATTGACCTTGAGGACATTATGTTGAGTGAAATAAGCCAGATACAAAAAGGCAATATTATATGGTCTCACTAATACGAACTAAATATGATGAGTAAACTCATGGAATTAAAATCTATAGTATAGGTTGCAAGGAGATAGGATGAGGGTTGAGAACAGGGAGCTGATGTTTAGTGTATGTAGAATTTTTAATAAGGTTGATTGTAAATGTGTGGAAATGGATAGAGTTGATGTAACATGTTATAGTGAGTATAACTAACACTGATGATTTACAAATATGACTGTGACTAAAAGGGGTAGTCTGGGGGCATAAATGTCATTTGAAAGAAGGCTGGAGAATAATCTAGGGATTATATAACATAATGAACTTGGTGGTGGATGAGTTAAAACCTGAAGAATAGGTTATTAGAAGATAGGAGGAGGGCTGAGAAGAGGTATGGATGCTTAATGTGGGTAGAAGTTTTAATTAACTAGACTGTAAAAGTGTGGAAATGGATAGAGTTGATGGTAACATATTATAGTGACTAGAACTAAGGCAGCCGGTTTATAAATGGGATTGTGGCTGAAAAGGGTAGTCTAGGGATGTAAATTTCAACTGAAGGAAAGCTAGAGAATAATCTAGAGACTGAATAACATAGTGAACCCAGAGGTAGATGAGAATTTTGGTTAATAGTACAAATATAAGAATGTACTTCTATGAACTAGAACAAATGTCCATCACTATAACAAGGTGTTAAAAATATGATAAATGAGAGGAAAAAAACAGTTTTGTATCAACTGAGCAATTTTACCTAGGCAATCCTTTCCTAGGCAATTATACACAAGTCTATCCCTCAAGCATCCTTTGAAACAGCTCCTTTTGTCTTCCTGCTGGTTCCCTCATTAAGAGTTAAATTAAACTTTGGCATATAGTAACAAATCTATGCGTTTAGAAATTTAACAGATATCCAATCTTTTGACATTTATTCCACTAAATATTTCAATTTCCACTTAACTCCTTTTTTTCAGGAGAGCTTCACACACTAAAAAAAGAAGAGTCAATTTTTCTTTGAAACAATGTTTCAAAAACTTTCCACACCTTATCTTGGCTTTTGTTAATATGAATGATTGAGAAAGATTGTATATTGGCTGCTTCATCAAATTTTAATTCCTGGCAACTAGGAAAATAATATGAAAATAACCTAAATTAGATTAGGAAGCCTACAGTGCATTCAATTTGCCAATATAGGTCCACAATCCTTCACTGGAAAGCCTTGGGGCCAGTTGTATTCGGTAATTCAATAGTTTTGGACTTTAGAAGAGAAATAGGTATATTCACTGTTTATTTTATAACACCACAGCAGGGTCTGAAACAGCACCACAGAATGAAACTCGTTAAATTTTGCAGCAAATGTATGCATATTCACACTAAGATGGAAAAATAAATACATACAGAGCCTCGTGTCAGTTCAGGTTTTGCAACCAAATGCATTGTGGTGCCAAACTTATTAAAAACTTTCATTTCTCATAGACTGCCAAAGTGGATACTACCCCTAACAGTGGGGCTCCTGAGGGCTCTGTAGACACCCAGGTCCTATGGTCAGGGCAGATATCTCCGGAATTTGGTGCCTTGCCAGTGGGTCCTACTTTGGAGTTTGTGCTCCTGAGAGTGACAGAGTTGGACTCAGTTATGTCTTCCCTGCTCATGGCTCATATGTCCCTTCTATTTAAACCTATACTTGGTGCTAGAGTTTGTAGGTGTACGTCCAAGAGACTCGAGTCTTTGGGCTGGCCATGTGCCACCTGGGCCCGGAACTTGGGTGGAGTTGCAACACCTACTCTACAGCTCATTGGACTCACCCAGGACAACTGGTGGGGAGATGATGACGGATAACAGCCATCCCAGGAAACGGAGAGCATCTGCAGCTGCAGGCAAGATAGTCCCATCCATCTTCCCTATGGGATATAAGCCCCCTCTCAATTGTAGGTGGAGTGGATGTCACCATCCCAGAATACTCGGGATTGGGGGAAGAACTATGGCCTAGAGTGGACTTACTGGTATTCTACTATAGACATATTGTGATTCTAGCATTGGAAGAAATTACAACATTGATGTGGAGCCAGTGGCCACTGGAGGCTCTAGGGGCAGGGAGAGGGAAAAACAGTTGTAATACGCGAGCTTTTTCGGGACTTGGGAATCGTCCTGAGTGACATTGCAACGGCAGATACAGGCCATTTTATATTATCACACAACACGCAGAACTGTGTGGGAGAGAGTGTAGACTACAATGTGAACTATGGTCCATGCTGAATGGCAAAGCCCCAGGATGCATTTATCATTTGCAATGAATGTGCCACACTAATGAAGGATATTCGTGTGGGAGGGTGTGGAAGGTCTGGGGAGTGGGGCATATGGTAATCCCTATATCTTTTGTGTAACACTTATGTAATCTAAGTATCTTTTAAAAAATAAAAAATAAAATAAAATAAAAGCTTTCATTTAGCAGAGAATTTTAGATTTCAGAATTGCAGATGAAGTATTATAACCTGTATAGTCATCTTGGTTTTTTCCTTACTAAACTGAGGTCTTTCAAAATGAATTGAAACTCATATCACTGGATATAGAAAAACTAGGATTCAGGCTAAATGTTTCTCCCAGAAATTTGCCACAAGACTAACTTAAGAACATCATTTCTCTTCATAATTCATTCTGATTGATAAATGTGTCTATGAGTTGACAGCATTATTTCTTTGGGGAGCTATGTAGTGTATAGCTACATGCTATTTTTCTTTTTTTTAGTTTGGATTTTCTTCAAGGGAAAAACTTTTAGTGTCTGTGGTCATTGTCTGCATGCTTGTGACGATGTCTTGCTCCTGTGCTTTCCCAAGCATGATCTATGAAGTTTCTCTTTGGCAAGCTCACTCTTTGAGACAAGCATCTGATAGGCTGTAGCTCTCTAAATCCATTTCCTGTTTGGTAAAGGAGTTAAGAGTGACCACAGGCTTTCTGTATCCCCTCTGCCCTTCTCCTGTACCCGTACAATCCCACACATTACTTTCTGAGGTTTTTTCCACAGGTAATTTGAGGAACGTTGTGCTAAGAGACAGTTCTCTCAGTCCCTCAAATGTTACTTTAAAATTAGTTTGAATACTACAATGAGATATCATTTCACAACTACAAGAATGGCCACTCTTAAAAAGACAGAGAACTACAAATGTTAGAGAGGATGTAAAGAGATAGGAACACTTATTCACTGTTGGTGGGAATGCAGAATGGTACAGCCACTGTGGAGGACTGTTTGGCAGTTCCTAAAGAAGTTGAATATAGACTTGCCACATGACCCTGCAATACCACTACTGGGTATATACCCAGAAGAACTGAGAGTGGTGACACGAACAGACATCTGCACACCGATGTTCATGGCGACATTATTAACGATTGTCAAAAGTTGGAAACAATACAGGTGTCCATCAACAGATGAATGGATACACAAATGATGGAATATTATGCAGCTATAAGAAGAAATGAAGTCATAAAACATATAACAATATGGATGAACCTGGAGGACATTATGTTGAGTGAAGCAAGTCAGACACAAAAGGACAAATAAAATTAGTTTGAACATACTTTTCCTTCAATTTTTTTTTCCAACAAAAGACTTCCTTCTCAATTAAACTTTATCCATGTATTTATCATTGTCAGAAAAGATGAATAGCTAAATGATTATACAGAGGATGGCTAAAACTCAATGTTTTAATACTTTTAGATTCATGTTCTATTTTTTTTTCATGTGATCTTCAATAAAGAATATAGATGAGAGTCAGCATAACAGAATCTGCAATAAAATTTTGCTTTGGTTCAAATTCTGCATTTTCTATTAAATAGCTGACCTTGAGCAAGCTATGTTGCTGCTTTGTCTTAGATTCTTATGTACATCACTGGCTGGTTTTGAGGATTAAATTAGTTAATATTTACAAAGTACTTAGAAGAGAGTCTCCATGTAGTAATAATACATCTGAGACTACTTAGAAAGTTCTATATGTAAAGAATGAAAGAAGAAAAATATAAAATATACAAATAGAAAGCATATCTCAAAACATATAAGCTCTAAACAATAACTCTCTGATTCCATTTTATGTGCAAATTATAAATTCATATGTGATTCTAATATTGATAGAACTCAAAAATTGCTTCTCTGGACATATACTTATTGTTCAGCAATTTCTTTTATTCTGAAATAGAATGATTCAAAAGGTAATTGTCCCTCTCCTCTGCCTGAAGTGGCCTTCCCTTTGTAATTTCAAAGTTAAACTCTATTTATCCTTTTAGGCTAAGGCTTACATTTCCTCCAAGAAGCCATCAAAGATTCTCTGGCTCACTTTAAAAACTCATGTAAATTTCTAATGCTTTCTTCTACATATTTTATAATTCTCTGTATTTCTGTCTCTTCCACCAGAATTCCAAATATAACCATTTTAAAAATTTGGTATTTATCTTTCCAGTGTTTTAATACATTTCTAACAGGTGATATTATATAACCTGCTTTTTTATTTACTATAGCAAGAAAAATTCCCATATCAGTATTTTTCTACATCACTCAATAATTATATAATATCCCAATGAATGAATATACCATAATTTATTATGCTATCTGTTGGATAGGTTGTTTCTAATTTTTTCTATAATAAACATGGTAGGGTACATACTAGGCTTTTCATATGGATTCTTTGGGGCAGGGATTGACTAAAATTAGTAGAGGGGGAAGGGCAGGAAAAAAGCAAAAAAAAAATTTTAACATTGTACTACCCCCAAAAAAACCTATGATATGATGACAGTTATGTAAATTAAATGTCTCTGTGTGTGTGTGTGTGTGTGTGTGTATATATATATGTATGTATGAATTTAATTCTTAAATTAAAAATTAATGCTTAAACTTCAGGAAGATGGAAGAATAGAAAGACATGGGACTCTCTTCTCTCCCAGAAAAATAGTTAGAAGACAGACAGAAACAGCCTGGAAAAATATGTTCTGGGGTTTAGGACATCAAGGGATGACTGGACATCACCCAGAAGAGAAAAGGCACAGGAAAAAAATCTCATCAGATTTTTTAGAAGCTGTAGTAGAAGCTGCAGCCTCAGCTGCACCTGCCGGTGCCCTTCCCCAACCCTATGAGCAGATAATTTTGAATTCTCTAGCCTGGGGCTGATGGTTACAGAGAGGGCCATATGATTCACCTCCCCAGGAAACAGGATAGAGAGGAATGCAGCCTAACGCTGATTCAGCTTTTGGTCAACAAATTTTGTCTGCTGTGTCCCAGAAGCCCTCCCAGGCAGGGTGGGGCCATGCCATTGTTTCCCTTGGGAGCCAGCAAAGTACTAAAGAGATCCAACCCTTTAAATCACCTTCCCTACTGACCAGGACTGATTTTTGAGGGTGCAGAGCGAATGGAATTCATTCCTACCCAGGAAAAGGGAGGGGGTTGCCAGCAAAGGTTGGAGAAAAGCTCCTGAGGAAGTTTGAATTGCAAGGCTCTGAATAGCCTCCAGGCAGGATCCTCTGTCACATTGTTGCAGTTGGTGTTGCAGCAAACAGGCTCCTACCAGACTTTGAACTGAGAGGGCTGCTGAAGACAGCCAACTGCTGGTGGACTAAGTGCATATGAAGAAATTAAAATTAAATAAGCAAGAGGGGCTTTTTCTGATCTTTGCAGTCTCCCTCCCCAAGGGTCTTGGAAGTGGGTCTGCAAAAACATTACTGGATCCATGGCCAGATTTGAGCAACTGACAGGAACAATCCTAAAGACCTAGAACAGGTTGAACCAAGAATCAAAGAACAGCAGTAACATACAACTCCTGCTACTAAATCCCTATGAAAGAGAAAGAAATTGAGCATCAGAGTAAACTTATTCTCATAATCAGATGCTTAGATACCAGCAAAAAATTACAAGCCATACTAAGAAAATGGAAGATATGGCCCAAGCAAAGGAATATATCAAAGCCCCAGATGAGAAACAGGATTTGAGACAACTAATCAGTGAAAATCATATAAATTTCCAAAATCAAATTAATAAGTTGAAAGACAATGTGGCTAAAGAGATAAAGGACATCAAGAAGACACCGATGGGGACCGGGTGTAGCTCAGTGGTTGAGTGCCTGCTTCCCATATACAAGATCCCTGGTTCAATTCCCAGTAACTCAAAAAAAAAAAAAAAAAAAAAAAAAAAAATACTGAGCAAGCACAAGGAAGAATTTGAAAACCTGAATAGAAAAATAGCAGAGCTTATAGAGCTTATGGGAATGAAAGACATAATAAGTGAGATCAAAAACACATTAGATTAGGGAGCAGATGTAGCTCACTGGTTAAGAGCCTGCTTCCCATGTGCAGGTCCTGGATGCAATTCCCAGTACCTCCTAAACATACACACATACACACACATTAGAAGCAGACACAGCAGATTTGAAATGATAGACGAGAGAATAAGTGATACAGCAGACAGAACCACTGAAATTGAAGAGAGAGAACAGAGAGAGAAAATATGGAAAAAATTGAGCAGGGGCTCAGGGAGTTGAATGATAACATGAAATGCAACAACATACATGTCATGAGAGTTCCAGAAAGAGAAAAGAATGGCAAAAGGGCAGAAAGAGTATTTGAGGGAAAAATGGCTGAAAATTTCCCAACTCTCATGAAAGAAATGAACTTACATGTCCAAGAAGTGCAGCGTACTACAATCTGAATAAATACAAATAGACCTACTCCAAGACACATACTACTCAGAATGTCAAATGTCAAAGATAAAGGGAAAATTCTCCAAGCAGCAAGGGAGAAGCAAACCATTACATACAAGGGATGCCGAGTAAGACTTAGGGTGGATTTCTCATCAGAAATCATGGAGGTAAGAATACACTGGTATTATATAATTAGGATAATGAAAGAGAAAAATTGCCTGTCGAGAATTCTTTATCCAAATTGTCCTTCAAATATGAAGGTGAGTTTTAAATATTCACAAACAAACAGAAACTAAGAGAGTTCATAAAACAGAATCCACCTTTGCTGAAGGGAGCTTACAGCCTGAAAGAAAAAGACAGAAGAGAGAGGCTTGGATGACAGTGTAGAATGCAAGAATAGCAGAAAGGATAACCAAAAGAGTAAAAAGACAGTCAATAATAAGATATGACATATGAAAACCAAAGGATAAAATGGTGAAAGTAAATAATACATTTATAGTAAAATCATTAAACATGAGTGGGTTAAACTCCCCAATCAAGATACAGGCTGACAGAAGTGGAAGAAAACAAACAAACAAACACATGAGCCATCCATATGCTGCCCATGAGACAATAACCTTAGACGAGGAGTTCTTAAATTTTTGGTTCCACAGACCCCTTTTCCAGTCAGGTAAAAAACCACTGACCCCTTACTAAGTCCACACTATACTGTGTATTATTTAATAAATGTATCACACACACCAACATGTTCCCACAAGAATAATGTTTTTTTGAATTTCAATTCAAGCTCATGGACTCTTTGTTAAAAACCCCTGCATTAAACCCAGGGATACAAACCAGCTGAAAGTGAAAGGTTGGAAAAAGATACCTCACACAAATAGTAACCAAAAAGGAGGAGGGTTAGTTATATGAATATCAGACAAAACAGACTTTAAACACAAAAAAGTTATGAGATACAAAAAGCCATTATATATTTATAAAAAGGGCAATCCATCAGGAAAAAATAGCAATCATAAATATCTATGCACTTAACCAGGGTGCCCCAAAATACATGAGGCAAACTCTGGCAAAACTGAAGGGAAAAATAGATATCTCTAAAATAATAGTTGGCGATTTCAACACACCATTCACATCATTAGATAGGACAACTAGACATAAGATCAACAAGGAAACAGAGAAATTGAACAATATGATAAAGCTAACAGACATATACAGAATGTTGCATGCTAAATCAATGGGTTATACATTCTTCTCAAGTGCTCATGTTTTTTTCTCCAAGATAGTACACATGTTAGGTCACAAGGCAAGTCTCAATAAATATAAAAATATTGAAATTATACAAAGCAGCTTCTCAGATCATAATGAAGTGAAATTGGAAATCAATAGTAGACAGGAAAGGACAAATTTTGCAAATGTGTGGAAGCTGAACAACACACTCCTAAATAATCAGTGGGTCAAAGAAGAAATTGTAAGTGAAATTAGTAAATATCTCAAGACAAATGAGAATGAGAAGACAACTTATCAAAACTTATGAGATACAGCAAAGGCAGTGCTGAGAGGATAATTTATAGCCCTAAATGTCTATATAAAAAAATAAGAAAGAGATTACAATTCATCCAAAGTGTACAAACAGGAAAGATTTAAAATCAAAGACCTAACAGAACAACTGGAGAAACTAAAAAAAGAAGAGCAAACCAATCCTAAAGCAAGCAGAAAGAAAGAAATAATAAAGATTAGAGCAGAAATAAATGAAATTGAGAACAACAACAAAAATAGAGAAAATCAACAAAACCAAAAGCTGGTTCTTGGAGAAGAATCAATATAATTGATTCTTAGCTAGACTAACAAAGAAAAAAAAGAGAGGAGATACAAATAAATAAAATCAGGAATGAAGGCGGGAAGGGGGGGGCAGTTACAACCGAGCCCAATAAAAAGGATCATAAGAGGACATTATGATTTCTTATGTAACATTTTACGTAATCTAAGTATCTTTTAAAAATAAATTAAAAATATGTTTAAAAAGAGGGTATTATGAGAAACTATGTCAACAAACTAGACATCCTAGATGAAATAGACACATTTCTAGAAATGCACAAACCACCTACATTGACTCTACAAGAAATGTAAGTACTTAAAAAGCCAATCACATCTAAAGAAATTGAATCAGTCATCAAAAATCTTGCAACAAAGAAACATTCAGTACCAGATGGCTTCATAGGTGAATTCTATCAAGAAGAGTTAACACCAATCCTGATTAAACACTTCCAAAAAATTGAAGAGGAGGGAAAATTACCCAACACATTTTGCAAAGCCAACATCACCCTAATATCAAAGCCAGATAAAGATACTACAAGAAAAGAAAATTACACACCAATCTCTCTAATGAACATAGATGCAAAATTCTCAACAAAATATTTGCAAATAGAATCCAACAGCATATCAAAAGAATATGCACCATGACCAAGTGGGATTTATTCCTGGTATGCAAGGGTGACTCAATATAAGAAAATCATTTAATGTAATACACCACATTAACAAATTGAAGGGGAAAAAAAAAAACACATGATCATCTTGATCGATGCAGAAAAGGCATTTGACAAAATCCATCATCCTTTCTTGATAAAACCACATTGAAAAATAGGAATAGAAGGAAACATCCTCAATATGATAAAGGGCATATATGAAAAACCCACAGCCAACATAGTACTCCATGGGGAAAGGTTGATAGCTTTCCCTCTAAGATCAGGAATAAGACAAGGATGCCCACTGTCACTGTTTTTATTCAATATTTTGCTAGAAGTTCTAGCTAGAGCAATTAGATAAGGAAAAAAACAACAACATCCAAATAGAAAAGAGGCGGTAAAACTCTCACTGTTCGCAGATGACATGATCCTATATTTTCAAAACTCTGAAATGTCTATGTAGCAGTTTGATATTGTTTATGAATTCCAAAAATAGATATTGGACTATGTTTGTGAACTGGTCTGTTCCTCTGGGCATAATAGATTGTATTGATTTCAGAGGTTTCACTTTTACTTGATTAAATTGTGATTAAGGCTTTGATAGGGCCACATCAGTAGGACATGTAGAGAAAACTACATGGCAGAGGAGTTAGTTGGAGTTTTAATGCTGGAGCCCTGGGAAGTAAACACACAGGAGAAGAACACAGAGGACTGGAGATGGCTCCAAAGACACAGCAGAGGCCCCAGGAAGAGAGAGAACCTGATAGTCTACAGCTGACCTTGTGGAGAGAACAGAGCAGCTGAACCCAGAGAGAAATGAGCCCCAGAAGAGAGATGAGACTTATCCCAGCCTACAGCTGATATTGGAAGAAGCTGGGACCACAGAGCCTTAAGAGGAAGAGGAAGCCTGAACCCTCACAGAGATCGGCAGCCATTTTGCTCCAACACATGGCAACAGACTTTGGTGAGGGAAGTAACTTATCCTTTATGGCCTGGTAACTGTAAGCTTCTACCCCAAATAAATACTCTTTATAAAAGCCAACAGATTTTTGGTATTTTGCATCAGCACGCCTTTGGCTGACTAATACAACCTATGACAAAGCAACCTGATCTAATAAATGAGTTCAGCAAAGTGGGAGGATACAAGATCAAAACAGGAAAATCAGTAATGTTTCTGTACACTAGTATTGAACAATTTGAGGAGGAAACCAGGGGGGAAATTCCATTTATAATAGGAAAAAAAAAAAAAGTCTCAAATATCTAGGAATCAATTTCACCAAAGACGTTCAGGAAATATATGCAGAAAACTATAAAACAACGCTTAAAGAAATCAAAGAAAACCTAAACAAATGGAAAGACATTCCAAGTTCATGGATTGGAGGACTAAATATCATGAAGATGTATCCTACCCAAACTGATTTATAGATTCAATGCAATACCAATCAAAATTCCAACAGCCTACTTTACAGAAATAGAAAAAAGCAATTACCAAATTTATTTGGAAGAGAAACTGCACCAAAATCTCCAAAAAGCATTCTAAAAAAGAAGAGCAATGGAGGAGGACTCTCACTGCCTGACCTTGAAACATACTACAAAGCAAAAGTGGTCAAAACAGCATGGTATTGGCATAAGGATAGACACATTGACCAGTGGAATAGAATTAAGAGTCCAGAAATAAACCCACACCTGTACGGCCAACGGGTTTTTGACAAATTTCCAAGTCCGTGTTAACGGGACAAAACAGTCCCTTCAATAAATGGTACTGGGAGAACAAGATATCTATAACAAAAAGAATGAAAGAGGACCCCTATCTCACTCCCTATACAAGAATCAACTCAAAATAGATCAAAGATCTCAATATAAAAGCCAGGACCATAAAATACTAGAAGAAAATGTAGGGAAACATCTTCAAGATCTCGTGTTATGTGGTAGTTTCTTGGATCTTACATCCAAAGCATGAGCAACAAAAGAAAAAATAGATAAATGGGACCTCCTTAAAATTAAACACTTTTGAGGAGTAGATATGGCTCAAGCAGTTGAGTGCCTGCTTCCTACATGGGAAGTCCAGGGTTCAGTTCCTGGTGCTTTCTAAAACCAAACAAATGAAAAAAACAAACAACAAGCAAACAAATGAAAAAACCAACTCAGGGGAGCTGAAGTGGCACAATGGTTTCCCACATATGAGGTCCCGGGTTCAATCCCCTGCCCTGGTACCTCAAAAAAAAAAAAAAAAAAAAAAAAATTTAAACACTTTTGCACCTCAAAGGACTTCATGAACAGGGTGAAAATGCATCCTACTCAATGGGAGAAAATATTTGGAAATCACATGTACGATGAGGGTTTAATATCCATGATATATAAAGAGAGGCTACAACTCAACAATAAAAATAGAAACAACCCAATTTTAAAATGGGCAAAAGACTTGAATAGACATTTGTCCAAAGAAGAAATACAAATGGCAAAAAAAAAAAAAAAAAAAAAAAAAAAAAAAAAAAAAAAAAAA
>JAQZBX010046623.1:0-20720 GCA_029593785.1 Cabassous unicinctus | reverse complement strand
CACGGAGAAGGTGCCAGGTGCCCTGCTTGGCAGCTTTAAGATGTGACGCGTTCAGCTCGACGCTCCCCTGCTCCCCCCCGGTTTGGACCCCTTTGCTGCATTGAATTTGGGTTTATTGGAGGAATAAAAGTAACAGAAAAGCACGTTACAATATTTACCTCTCCCCCATATCCTTAAAACATTAGTGAGAAGAAACAACGCCAATAGTGAAAAGGATTACCCTTGGAATGGAGAACAGTCACATGTATATTAAAATCACCAAGTGTGTAGAATTAGTTTCCTACACTTCCATAACAAATTTCCACCAGTTCAGTGGTTCAAAACAACACAAATTTATGAATTCAGAGCGCCGCAGGTCAGAAGTCTGCATTCCTCGGCTGGCCTGTCTGCTCTGGGCCCCACAAATCCGAAATGCAGGGGCCGACTGGCTGGGCTCGAGGCTGGAGGCTCTGGGACGAGCTGGCCGCCAGCTCAGCCAGCTGTTGGCAGAATCCAGTTCTGTGGGGTTCTCTGAAGGAGGTCCCCGTTTCCTAGCTGGCTGCCCCCTGAAGGCGTCTGTCCTTCCACATGGCTGCCTGCGTCTCTGAACCAGCACCGCTGTGTTGAACCCTCCTCACGTGCAGAGTCTCCCCAGCTGCCCTCTCCACACCCATCCTGTCTTCCGATTGGCCACATCTCCAACTCAAGCTGGGGAAAGTTCTCCAACTGAGGCATCGTGTTTAGACTGAGACTCCCAGGCAATCCAGGATACTCTCTCCATCTTCAGGTCTGAAGTCTCCATCACAGCGGCCTATTCCCCTTTGCCAGATAAGGGCACACGTTCCCAGGTTCCGGGGAGTCCATCATGGGCAGCTACAGGGGCCCATTCTGCAGACCACATATGCAACAGGGGTTTGGAGTGGGATTTTAAGAAAGAGGTTACATGTGTGCTCAGAAGAAGCAGAAAGGGAGCTTCCCAAGTTTGACAGTCCTGTGACCTGCTGTGATGTGTCCATTCTATGAAACCGCTCCAAGCCGCCCGGGGACACGTGTCCTCTTCACTCCTTGCCAAAAATGACAAACCACAGAGCACTCAGGGAAGGGGCTGTTTCCCCGAGGCCAGCAGGAAGCCAGAGTCACCTCTGATGGCCCACAGATGGGGGTACTCTGCAGAGGCTTCCAAAATGAGATGCTGTGCATACAGCCCAAACATCTGTTTGCTGTGCCGTCTCTGGCCAAAGGTGCTCGAGCAACGGCGAGCTGGGAGGTTAGCAGATGTGCGGCACCAGTGAAGGGCCACACTCTCCGCAAAGTGCTCCCTGCCTGGCCAGAGCCACTGGGCTCCTGTGCCGAGGACAACCTGCTACCACCTTTCCCTGGATCCCGGCCCCCTGCCTAGGTCCCCTCGCACCCCCTGCATGCCCCAAGGGGAGGCCCGTGAAAATGTCAGAGGGAGGGAGTTGTTCTGGCCTTGCTAAGGGAAAGAAAAGAGCCCCGACATCTTTCCACCAAGAGCGGCTTGGTCCTGGCATCTCTGTAGCTGAAGGCAGCAAGCACCTTTTCACCTAGCCGTTAGAACTTTTCTTTCTCTCGCTGTCAGGTTCCCAGACGTGTACATCTCTTTATGGAAGTTCTCTGCATGTTGGAAGGTGCAGGTCACCTCTCAGAGAGCTCCAGGCCCCCCCCCTCCCACGTAGAAAGTTCCTGTCTGCTTTCCTGGGCCAGCACATCTTCTAGTTCCTGGGTATTGGAGACGGAAACGCAGCTCACATGGGACGTGCCGCCTCGGCGTCTCCAGGGAGGACGAGAGCAAGTCCCGGCAGGTAGCGAGGTGTCAGGGATGATGCAGCGCGGGGTGTGGACACTTTGGGGGAGGTCGTCTGTCCAGCTCTCTCAGGACAGACAGGCGTTCTACATGCGAAGGGAAATCCAGCTCCTGGACCTTTCATTGTAAAAGCTTTCACTACTGAAGAGGTGTGGGATCTCTTAGTTCCAAATTGAAAAATCCCCAGAAAGGCTCGCTGGCCGGGCTTGTGGTAAGTGCCCACCCGCCCCCGGAGAATCCACGTGGCCAGGGATCGTGAGTGAACATGGCAGCGCCCCGTGTGGGTGGGAGTGGCTGGGATCAGGCAGCTGCTATGGACAACATCACACATACCTGCTCACTGGAGTGGGCGAGTGGACGAGTGGTGTGCGAGAACGCCTTTCCTGGGCAGGAAACCTGCAAAGGCCCTTCAAAGCCAATTCCAGTGTCAGGACTTGATAACAGGGTTTGCATTACCGTGACCGCTTTGGGGGGAGAAAGTTGATCACTCAAACAATGTAACCTTAGAAAGCATTTAAGAGACTTTCCAAGATCTTTGCTGCTCCTGCAATGACGGCAGGAAGGGACTGCCAGTAACTGGACCAGCTTTTGTTTACTTTGCTCTGCTCTTGTCCCTCCTCACAGCTCTCCTGCAATGGCAGAAGGGGCCACCCTGGGCATGGGAAGGCATGTGGCCCCACGTCCCCAGCTGCAGATGGATATGGATGTGATGGTGCTGTCATCTCCAAAGAGCCCAGCATCTGCAGGCCTCACACCACTGCCCGTCCTCAAATCTGTTCATCAGCCAGTCCCCGGGACCAACTGGTGAAAGCCGGGCAGTGGTCTCCTTGTCACCCCAGTTTGTGGCCAGAGCCCTTTGCAGCCAGCTTGGAGTGGGAGAGGGAAGGGTGAGCACAGCCCCCCGTGGCGCCCGTCTCCATCGGGCTGCACGCAAGCCCTCCCCTGGACCGCCAGTCTTCTTGAAACAGCTGTGGCTAATGACGCCCTGCTGATGGCATTGTCTTCAATAAAGACTTTCTCTTTCCTGTTTACACCAAACTCCATGGTTGTGCTTCAAAAGTCTGCAGGCAGGGCCAGGGGGAGGGAGCAAGTCGATTCTGATTTATATTTTGCAACTTGTGATGTTACAGAACTAAGCTTCATTGTATCAACAAGTGAAGACAGAAAAATCACTTCAGTATATTTCCTATTATAGATCAGCTGTGTGCTCACTGACATTTGGAAGAGAAGGGTGTGAATAAGAAAATTAAAATCACCTGAGAAATCACAGTTGCTGTTACCATTTCAAAGTATTCGCTTCCAGTTTTTATACATCATTGAGCAGTTGCGAGCAGGGTTTCTCGAAGTTGAACGTGCATTTGAACCACCTGGAGATCTCAGCCCTTCAGGTCTGATTCAGGAGGTTTGGGGGCCGCTGAGAGCCTGCAGGTCTGAGTTCCGGGTTCTGGAACCACCGCTTGAGGAGTGAGGGGCGGAGCTCATGTCTGGTGGCAGATTCACGAGAGAGCTGGGAAGAAGTTGCTTTGAGCTCCCCCAGCCCCAGTTTCCTCATCTATGAAATGGGCATAGCACTGACCTCATGGGGATTTTGTAAAGAATGAATGAGGTAAAGTACGCTCAGGTTCACCAGTCGCATGGTGCTAAGTGTTCAGCAAGCAGTCACTAAGTTACAAATAAACCAAGAGTATCCCACGGCTCCACAGTGTGTGTGGCTCAGCCTCCTGCTTGCTTTCACCTGACATCATATGAGGTGCATTTTTCCAATATTACAAATTCTCTGAGAACCTCATTTTAATAACTGTATTGTAATGGCTCCCACTGTGTTGATGGGCCATAATTGAGGCATTGAAGATGTGCTAACAAGTGTTTTCTTGAGTATTTCTTGTAATCCAATGCCATGTTAATAA
This sequence comes from Cabassous unicinctus, assembly GCA_029593785.1. Classification (NCBI taxonomy): domain Eukaryota; kingdom Metazoa; phylum Chordata; class Mammalia; order Cingulata; family Chlamyphoridae; genus Cabassous; species Cabassous unicinctus. The sequence goes on along the minus strand of JAQZBX010046623.1, from coordinate 17,009 downwards.
CATGGCAGCTATTTTAGGAGGAAGGCCAGTTCCGGGTAAATTATATATGTGTGTGTGCATGTGTGCATGCATTGTGAATTTGTCCTCTGGAAAACAAAGGCTACAGGGCCTTTTCAGAGAGAACAGCTTTCTGCAGCAACTCACAGACTCTCAGGCAAGGATGTTTATTATTATTCTTTAGCTCTGAGGTTGCCTGGCCATCTATGAGCCCTTGACAACAATTTTAGAAAAACAGTTATAAATAATAATAATAATAAAGCTATAGCTCCAACTACAGGAAGGAAAATGAGGGTCTTTTAGATAAAGAGGATATTTCATTTCTTTGCTTCTACTGATAGAGAAAATAACTACTGAGAAGAAATTAGGGCACTTTGAAGTCCTTTGTCAATTTTATAGCCAATGACCCACTTCCAAAGACATTTCAGAGACACTTAATGGACTTTAACCCATAGAATAATGCTTATTTGGAATCCTTCTAAGGCATTTTACGAGGTTGCATTTTTATTAGACTCGCGCATGCCGGCCTTGAAGTAGGAGTATGCACATCACCATCCTACGCCGTGGAAAGGGCGTCCTAGGTCCAGCCTCACAGGAGACAGGACGGCAGCCAAGGTGGGCCACGCAGATCCTCACCTGCAATGGAAGTTTTCCTGAAACCAGCAATGCTTCCATTGACAGAGCAGCTCTTGCCTAGGGCGGAGGCTAGACGTTGATTGCTTTACCATCTCTAAAAAGGATGGGGAAACCCTGTGAGTTTGGGAGACTGCGTGCCCAGTGAGCAGGGGAGATGGCTTGCTCCCTCCAGAGCTGCAGCTGTGACCCCCAGAGCCCCAAAATCTTCTTTCTCCCTCAGATTCGTGCTTTGCAGATAATGACTTATTTGTCCATAAAAAGCCTGTGGTGAGGAGCTGTTATCCCAATCAAAATTCCCACTGTCATCCTCACCAATGCTATTATTCTCTGGAACATACCAAATCCCAAAGTGCCCTCCTCACAGAGGTTCCTGGACTTGACCTTGACACTGTAAACAGCTGTTATTTACTAATCTCTCCTGAATGTGTCTCTCCATTGCCCGAAATCCACAGGAATTTCCCAAGTGCTCTAGAAACACAGACTTTCTGGTTAAACCCTAAACATACCCCAGCAGAGCCACTCTGCCGGGTAAAATTTCCAGGGGGATTTGTCACGGATTGAGCCACGTTTTTGTTTCTCCTCAGTGGGAATCATAGGAGACCTGAGCCACGTGTGGCTTCTCTTGATGCCAGCGCATGATTTCTTCACTTCCCACTGGATTCCCACAGTGGGTGAAGAGATTTTTTTTTTAACTTTTTCTTATCTCATACTGACATTTGGGAAAATTCTGCACTTCTGCCTCAGGTGAATCAGAAGAGATAAGTTGCTCTTCAGCTTTTAATTCCAAAAGTCCCATTACATATTCCTCTACCCTGGAACTGTTTGTTTTTATCAGTAACCATGTTTATCCTGGGCTGTGCTGCCAGTACAAATATTATTTCATTGATTTTAACATCTGCTCACATGAAATTTAATAGCCAAATTCTCCCCAAGTCTGTTCTCTGATAACTAATATGTTTGTCTGCCCCTGAGACAGTTCACACCCAGTTTTTTAAACCAACACAAGAATTTTGCATCTTTGTGGTACGTATTTCCTTTTTATTTTCTGATGTAATGCATGCTCATCATTTTAAATGATGCCAAAATAAAACCAAAAGGGAACAGCCTCCTTTCTTGCTCTCCACTCCCCTTTCCATCAGGGTCCTCTAAGGTGAGATGTTCTGGAAGGTAACTATTCTTGGCAGTCACTGCCTGTTTCCCAAAATGACAGAAGTTGACATCCTTTCCCTCCTAGAAACAAAGCACGTTTCTTTGGTAGATGTGATAACCAAATAAACCACAGTTATGTTTTTCTACAAGCCAAGCCAAGGGAACCTCAAACTTAGTACTTACCTGTCTCTGAGGACACACGCCAGTTGTACTGCAGTGATGCCGGATCTCAGGGTCCCTTCTCAAGGGGCACACCTGGGCAGGGCCCCTTGTGGGCTGGGAGAAGGGTGGACTGGACGTCTGGTCATGGCAGCCCTGAGGGTGCCTCCCAACCAAAGGGCCGTTGGAGGGTGGCCCTTTGCGGTGGCAGCAGTGGTTGTTTCACAAAGACCACCAGATGTCCTTGGCGAGGAAAGGGGTTTACAGGCACCACAATCCATCCATGACCTAGACAAGAATGGACCTTATTCCCTTCTGTTACACTCAACTGGTCATCTGGTCACCCGAATCCTGGCTCTAGGAGGAGGGACAATGACCGCCCTGTGGCAGCCCTGAGACGTAATGGGTAGGAAGGAGTTGAGTCACCAAACATGTGGGCACCCTTTGCTCTTGCACCTGCGGTTGACCCTCCAGCCACAGAAGGCCCCAGGCTCCCAGCAGGCTAAGGCTGGGAAAGGTATTTTTCCCCATGGGCTGAGGGTCCACTTGCCCTGCTAAAGGTAGGTTTTCAATGGGCCGGGTTTAAGAGGCCAGACTCAAGAGTATCTTTAAGGATTATAATTGTACAGTATGTCATGCCTTCAGGAACTCTGCTGATCTTTGCATCCATCTGTGGCAGCTGGATAGAGAAAGAGATGTTTTGCACAGTATTGACTCGTGTGACAGTGGGGCTGGCAAGTTTGAAACCTGTAGAGCAGGCTGGAAGCTGGAAACTCAGGCAGGGGCTGATGCTGTAGTCTTGGGGCAGAATTTCCTTCTTCAGGGAAACCTCAGTTTTGCTTTGAAGGCCTTTCAACTGATTGGGTGAGGCCTACCCCCATTATCAAGGGTCATCTCCTTTACTTGAAGTCAACTAGTTATAGGTGTTGACTGCATCTCCAAAATACCTTCACATCAAGACCAAATTAGTGCTGGTTAAATAGCTGGGCACTAAATAGCCTGGCCAAGTTGACACGTAAAATTGACCACCGCAGGCCCGAAGCTGCTGTCCTCTAGAACGCCTTTCCATCTTGACCCAGAGGTCTATGGTTTTTTGAATGGGGCAGAAGCTAAAATCTTATCTTACATTTTAAAACAGAAGACACTTTTTGGTTAAACTATCAAAGGGCCAGACGGAAATGATAAAGCACCTGACGGTGACAGATCTCCTCTAAATTCCAGAGGTTACTGTGGTGATGGGGAGATGGCTCTGCAGTGTGTGAGGTGAAGCCCACACCTCCCTGGCCCTCCAAGGGAAGGGTCTTCACCCAACAGTCCTCTCATACCCTGAAACACCCAGGGCTCCACTCAGAGCAACAGCCCTGGCAGCCCAGCTAAGGAGACTCAGAGGGAACAAATGTCCTCTTGTTTCAGAAAGACAGACACTGTGGCCCACCAGGGAACTACACCCAGATGGTCCACAGACCCCTGGACTCAGTGGGTACAGAATGAACCCAGCATCCTTCCCTCTACCGTAAGTCTTTCCCCTTCATCCATATCCCTCTTGGTGACACACTCAGCCTGCAAAGACTGTTCTCTAGAGTCCCTGTCCACCGTCCTAAATGCCACCATGTCTAACTGATGACATTCCTGGAAAATGCTTTTCATCTTTTCCCCACCCACCTGACACCACCGTCCCCAATGCCTTTACCCAGTGGATGCCCTTTGAGACCTGTCCTGCTCTCTCTGCCTTGGTTTCCCTTCCTCCCCAGCCTCAACCCCCAGCCTCAACACAGCCATCAGCCCACCAAGACCGTGCACTGCTTAAAACCTGTCAGAGATTTTCCATCCCTTCTCAAAAAAGGCCCAGCCCCCTTAGCCTAGCTGTTGGGGCCCTCCTAACTTATAGAGCACCTCACGGGGTTGTCATGAGAATGTGTTGAGATGATGTGAGAATGAGTAGAAGTCTGGATCAAAACCTGAAAGTAAGCTGGGGAGCAGAGTGCTCGATCCAGGGCCAATCACAGGACATCCAGCTAGGTCCAATTTGCTTTTCTTTCTAAGATGTGAAAACATTTTTCAGTTAATTTTAAGCAAATCAGAATACAAAAGCAGAAAGGTTGTGGGCAAGCAGAAGAGATGGCCACAGCTGTGTTTTGGTAAAACGCGTGCATGAGGAGTGGCAGATGGATTGGGGAGGCAAGAGACTGGAGTTCTTAAGTTACCAGCAAATCTAACCAGCCAGACCAGGGTCAGTAAGCAATCTGTGTAGTCAAGGCTTTGCTCCACCTTAATCCTTTGAAATAATACTCTTGGAAACAATCCACCTAGGAATTATTCTTTGTAAAGTACAAGTACCAATTTAATCTAATTAGCAAAATAAGAGACTGAATTGAGTGCTGATGGGCTAATTGCTTTGCAGGGAAGAAAAGATGCATAGCATTAGTAGTTGAACCAGATTTCCAACTTTTACTCTTTCCATTTGATTGCTTGCATGTGTACTGCAAGAAACTGAGTTGTTAAAAAGCTGAGCCATTCTGCTGCTCACTATGGAATGTGCCTTTTATTAGCTCTCAACTTAAACCTGCAGTGTATAGAGTGCCATAGAAATCTAAGAAGAAGAGACTGTTTATGGGGCAATAACATTTCTCTCATTTCCCATATTCTGTTAGATTATTTATTTCATCTTTTTCTATGAACTCCAAAGCAATTGTTTCCTGGAATTCGTGTGGCTTTAAGATTCTCGGTACAAACATGCTTTATTTTATAAAGAATGAACACATGTAGTTTTTCAAAGCCACTGATCAGGAGTCAAAATCATTGCCAGTACAAACAACTCCCCAAAGAAGCAGAAATATTATGCAAATGCCCTTTGCAGTTGATATAATTGATTTTTAAAGTGATGTAATTTTAAAAATATTGGAAAATTTTGCAATAAACTGTGCCTTAAGCCACATAGCTGACATCCGTGAGTATCTGGCTGATGGATCTTTTGACCCTGACATTCTGAGACTGATGCCATCAGAACCATAGTTTCCACTGAGAAGTATCCTCAGTGGGCTCCAGATTTTCCAGATAGTGTCCATCCCATCCAGTCATTCACACAACCAGTCAACAAATAGATCTTGAACTCTTATTATAGACAAGGCACCATCCATGTTTACAGGAACATGGTAATTCTATTAAGTTTCAAAACAAGCACAGCTGCTGGCAAAACTTACGGGCACTGCCGTATGCGTGGCAATTGCTGAGAGCTAAGGAAAAAGCATTTTTCTGCCAAGATTGTGCAGGAGAAGAGCTCTATCCGGTAGTAAACCAAGGAAATCTCTACCTCTCAACACATCTGCTGCACCCATGTCTTTTTTCCTGCACTGCCCCCTCCTAGGGCACCCACCACCGTCTCTTGCCTGCGCGAGCCCAGCAGCCTCCCAACTCCTCTGCCGGCCGCCACCCTCACTGTTTGCAGTCCATCCACCCTCTGAGAAATGCCAATTAGATCATGTCCCTCCCCTGAGCAGAGCAGAGCCCCACATGGGTGCCCTGGTATTCTTGGCCCACCTGCACCTGCCCGTCTCTTCCCCTTGTTCACTCCCCTTTCTCACTTCTTGGAGTGTGCCAAGATTGTTCTTGCCTGAGGAATTTTGCACCTGCTGTTTCCTATTCCTGGACCCTCTTCTCCCAGGTGCTTGCAGGGCTGGCTCCTCCTTCGCACGGACGTCTCAGCTCACCTCCTCACAGTTACCTTCTTTGACCATCTAGCTCCAGGTAGCTCCTCCCCAACCACCCCGATAGTTACTGAATCACATCACCTGGAATCACTGCCTTGACAGCAATTATCACTAACTGATTTACGTTTTCATGTGTTTATTTGCTTGATAATTTTCTGGTCCCTTGCCCACCCTCGATAGATTGTAAGTTCCAAGACAGCCATAGACACCATTTCTCTTATTCATATCTAATCCTCTGCGATGCTGTATTCCCATTGTTTTAGTTTGTTACAGGCTGCCGAGGCAATAAACCAGAAATGGATTGTTTTTACCATGGGGATTTATTAATTTATAAGCTTCCAGTTCCAAGGCTGAGAAGAATGCCCAAATCAAGGCATCAGGTGACGCTCTCTCCCTGAAGGCACGGCTGCCAGCAATCCCAGGCTCCTGTCACATGGCAAAACGGCAGCATCTGCTGTCAAGCCTTTCTCCTCCAGATCTCATTGCCTTCAGCGTCCAGCTACCTCTGGCTTTCTCTCTGCTTCTGTGTTCTGTTGATTTCAGCTTCTGGAGGTTTTCCTGTCTCTGCAGCTCACTCTCCCTACATTCATCCCATTTGTAAAGGACTCAAGTAAAAGAATTAAGACTGATCCTGGGCCACCACCTACTGAAGTAACCAAAGGCCCGTAACTGAGGTGAGCTAATCAAAAGTCCCACCTATGATAGGTTCACGCCCGCAGAAATGTATTGATTTAACCAGGCAGTTTTCTGGGGTCCACAAAAGCCTCAAGCTACCACACCCATCAAATAGGACGTGTTCAAGAAACACTTGCTACTGTAACAAATTACTCCAAACTTAGTGGCTTAAAATAACACATTTTTTTACCTTCCAGTTCTGGAGTTCAAAAGACCTAAAATTGAGGTGTTAGCAGGGCTGATGCCCTCTGGAGGCTCAAGGAGAGAGTATATTTCTAGCTTTTTCCATCTTCTAGAGGTGGCTGCGTTCTTTGGGTACTGGCCCCTACTTCACATCACTTTGACTTCTGCTTCCATTTTCACAGCTCCTTCTCTGGCTCTGCCAATCCTGCCTCCCTCACCTCACTTTCATAAGGAACTTTTTATTACATTGGACCTTCCTGGGTTTTAAAATATGTCCACAAATTATTTGATACTTCTTTCAAGAGATGGAGCTTAATTTCTTTCTGTTTGATGTGGGCTGGAATTAGAATTTGTTTCTAACAAATTGAATCCATTGGGTCCCTTCTAAGACAAGGCAGTAAAAAGCAATGTGACTTCCTTCCTTGCTCTTGCTTGTGTCACTTGCTCTCGGGGAAGCCAGCTGCCGTGTTGTGAGGATGCTCCAGCAGTCCTGTGCAGAGGCCCCTGTGGTGAAGAAGAGTTGAGGCCTCCTGGAAACAGCCAAGTGAGGGCAGTGCCTTGGAAGGGGGCCTCCTGTGCAGTCAAGACTTCAGGTGACCATAGTCCTGGCAGCACCTTGACTATAGCCTCATAACAGACTCTGAGCCACAAATTCCTACTACTCCCATATTCCTGCCCCACAGAGACTAGGAGGCAATAGCTATATTTATTGTACTAAGTCATGCTGTTTTGTGGTGATTTGCTCTGCAGCAATAAATAATTCAATGAGATATTTTGGAATTCCAAAAACAAGTAAAAAATATGTCATTTTTGCCTTGTTTGTCCCTGGACCTATCGCCCACGCAACACCCTACAGCACCCCTCTGGACAAGATGAGTAGAGTTTGAGCCAAAGACCACACCCTTGGAATTATGATCTCTTTTGTAACCTTCTTCTCCAGAGTAACCTTGGAACTCCAGCACAACATATATTTGTCAAAGAGTTGAGAGTCTGACTCACAGAATAATACAGACAAGTAAATTTCAAGCAAACCTTCATAAGTGAATTCAGTTCTCTCTTCTGGGTGTGATCACTTTCATATCTTATTTCAAATTCCATTTCACTTATCTCCTTTGACTGCTGTTACTCCTAAATATTATCCAATGTTTTCTGGCTACCAATCCATCTCTGTTTCCCTCCTACTACTCCTTTTGCTGCTTTGTTTCAGCAAATGCTCATGTGCCTTGTCTAGTAGCCCTCTGGGTCTACCAATCATCAGGCTCTCCTCTGTCAATTACCCCTCTCATGGAGGACCTAGACAGACATAACTGGCTGACCACCTGGCAGGAGGCCTCATTGCCTGATTGCTGCCAGAACTCCCACTGATCTTCCCACAGGCTGGATGTTCATGTCAATCAGGATCAGCTAAGCTATGCTGCAGAAACAGACAAGCCCAAAACATTAGTGGCTTCAAAACAAAAACCAGACAACAATGTTTATCTATTTTTTTCCCCACTCATTGCGTGTCTGCTGCAGGCTGGTTGGGGCCAGGGGCACATCTCTACCACACAGACCCAGGTTGAGGGAGGATCCATGTCTATGCATCCACAACTAGCAAGGCAGACAAAATGGAAAGGGTTGAATAACATTTGCTCTTAAAGCTTCTACCTGGAAGTGATACATGCCTCTTCTGGTCACATTTCATTTTCAAATCAAGTCGTATGGCAACACCTGACTTTGGGGGAAGGGGGAGTCCAATTATAATGTGTGTCTGAAAAATGGAGAGTTGGTGATATTTGGTGATTATCACCATTGGCTGCCACGATGCTTTGGCCCAATGCCTTCCTGGCCCCTTTGTAAGCTCTCTAATTCTGTAGACAATCAGGTAAGATTCTTCTAGTTACGTGGACAGAAATGTAACTGAAGTTGGCCTATAAAACAAAATGAACTTATTGGCTTATCTAACAGAAAGATCCAGTGGGGGATGAAAGATTTAGGGAAACCGGTTCCATATATTCAATGTAGTCAGAAATTGGTCTCCGTCCCTTTGTTCTGCTTTCCTCTGTGTTGATTTCCTGCTTAGAGATTCTCCCAGAGACGGAAGCTCTGGGTTTTCAGGCACAGGCAGAGAAGCTCTTCCCCAGGAATTTCAGTCAAAATCCCAGGGCTGTTGTTCAGTGATTTTGGTTGTCTGGTCTGGGTCATGTGACCCACATGCCAGCTGAGCTTTTGTGACGTTGGCCAGGCTTATTTCTTAGCCTTTTTCCAATAGACAGGGGAGCTACCTGACCTAAGGGTGGAGAAGAGACGATTCCCAGGAGGGAAGTCACTGTACTATTTCCTGAAGAAGGGGGGTGGTCAGGACATTTGGGGACATCAGATGTACTCCACAGGTATGACTCACTGTTACTCTATGGCCAAGACCACAAATAGCTGAGGTGGCACTTGCCTGACCCCTGGCGCCAGTGGCTGGGGTCCCATCCCTACCAGAACTAGCTCCGATTTGCTCTGGGTTGGCCTTGGCAGCCGTCAGGGCAGTGAAGCAGCACCATCTCATCGTGTCCCAGACCTCAGGGCAAACCTGAGAACTTTATAGTGGCATTTCCTTACTCACATCCAGGTATTGCACTTCCTCTAGATTAAAGTATAAGCCTCAAGTCTATCATTAAGCTAAAGCCAAGATTTTCTTAAAAAAAAACACCACTATTTATAAAAAAACTCGGGCCACTCTCTCTTCTGGTATGATGGATAGAAGCAGCATGCTATTTAGAGCTAGTGGACGGTTCCCCACATCATTATGAAGGAGAGCCATTGAGGATGCGGCCCATTTTAGCAACTGACATCTGCGTGGAGGCTATTCCTGCAAAGCTTGAGGTTCACGTTAAAACTCTGACATAACGTTTTCTATAAAAAGCAAAAAAGTGATGTGTCTCCAACCACAGACCTGTGAGCTGGATCCACAGCAAGAATTTAGAAATAACTTTCAAGTTATTTATAAAGTTTATAAAGCCCCAGAGACGGGAGGTGATCATTCAAAGCCAGCGGGAGTTCAGTAAGGGCCAATCATGCAAGATTCATTCCATTTCCTTGTTTTGACAGGGAAATTAGACTCACAGAGCTGAGGCCTCCTGGAGACATAATATATCTGGATCGAAGGAACATTTTTGGACAAGTTTCTCATGTTTTCCTTTGGTCCTATGCACGTGGGGACCATGCCGGAATTGGTAGGGGATTAAATGACTGTACTGAAACGGGGCTGACTGTCCTCGAATTAGAGGGGAGGCCCCTGGCTTTCTGAAGTGCCCTGTCACTTATCCCCGATTGTGGGATATTTCCATGCATAATTTGGGTGACATTGACGGCACGCTGTATTAGCAATATTAATACCCTTATTAATGAAAATATAATGACGATCAGCCACACCTGCAGCTGACAGTTACCGAGGGCACACCAGGCACCATGCCAAAGGTTTTCACGGATCATCTTATTTAACACCCACAACCCAGTAAGGAAGATGCTATTATTTTCCCATTTTGCTGATGAACAAACCAGAACTGCTGTTGAGAGGGAAGTAATTTGGGAAAAGCCAGCTCAGCCCACCTAACCTCTACATGGTTGACACCACAAGCTCAAGGCAGCTGGTGATACATTTGGCAATGCTACCCAAGGGGTCCCAGCTAAGGGAGGGGGCTCGGCAGCTGGAGACCCACTGCAGAGGTTCTACACCTAGCCTTACCCTATGAGTTCTCATTTGGGTCTTAGGAAGCCCCCCCTTCCACTGGCTTAGGGTGAAAGTGGCAGTCCAGGCATTGGGAAGAAGAGCTGGCCAGTGGTAAGCAGGTGTCAGATTCTGTTATGTACAGGGGGCATCAAGGCAGCATCTTCACCTGCAGGGGCCCTGGGGTGCTCACGGGAGATGTCTCACTGCAAAGGCTGAGCAGTCACAGAAGCTCAAAGTCTCAGGGAAAAGCCCCGGTGGAAAGGGGGCCCCACTGGACCCCGGGGTTGGCCAGTCAAAGCAGTTCTGGTGTATGGGAACCCTCTTTTTCAGGCATGATTGTTCTGTAACCCCACAACTTCTTTAACACAAACAAATAGACAAGCGACATTGGTCAGAGTCCGGGGTGGGGCAGGAGACTTCCCACACGTCACTCCTAAACCACTAATTGTGGTTACCAACAACCTAACTGTATGCAGAAGTGAACTCAAACCCCTGCAATACAGCCTACTAAGCCCAAACTAATTGTATTAGCAATGTAGCTGCCTCTGAAGTGGGCCCCTAAAAAGGCTCCTGGCTTCTCCCTCACCACCAGAAGGATGAGGGAGGGGAAACTGGAGTGGACAGAGATGGTGAATTTAAGCAACAGTGGTCAAAATATATATTTGCAATATTTTCCATATATTATGCAAATCTGACAAAACATATGCTCATGGGAACACATTGCTAGACCCTGGGTCTCATGAGGAGCCCACGCACGTGAGGGGCCTTGAGGCTGAAGTTTCATCCACCTTGCCAATGGGCCTGGGGGCAGTTGCTTGTCTCAAGACCTCCAGGCCTGGGCAGGGTGGAGTGCAGGACGCTGCTGTTCGTCCCAGGGCTGGGCAGGGCTGGCAGGCCCCGGCACTGGGTGCGTCAGGTGAGGGGTAGAGATGACCTCCAAGGGGAAGGTTGGTCCCCATCATATCTAAAGTCTCTACCTCCTGGAACATGCAGAGAGGGTCAGCATTTGGTCCTCAAAATCCATCCGCTCGCCTCTGCGTATCAAGCAGTACAAACAGCATCCGGCCTTGATCTGGTAAAACCTTAGGATGTTTGCAATCTTTATTCATGCTATGATTAGCCACACATCAGCCAGGCAGGGAGCGATTTGCATGTGTGATTTAGATGCTTTTTTTTGTTCTGGTTGATGCAGAAGTGCTTGCTCCAGCTGTGAGTAACCTTGAAAGCCTGTGGAAATCCCATTCGTGAAATAGTGACCATGGCTCAGGAAGCTTCACTCGGAAGGGAGACGGAGAAGAGCAAAGTGAAGGGAATTGTTTATTTTTGTTTTCTAGTGTGCTGCAAGGCAAGGTGGGTGTGTTGACAAGCCATGAGTGAAGAGCTGGGAGAGAGAGGGAGGCGGGAGGTGTGGGCGTGGGGATGGGGGGCCTGGAGGGGGGTAAATGAGGGAGCAGGAGGAACAAGGATTCTTGTTGAAAGAAAACGGAGCTTCGTTACTTTTGATTTTGGCGTTCAGAAGAAGAACTGCCATCAGAACAAACGCCTGACTTCCCAGGTTTAAATATGGAAAGGTGTGTTCTGTCACTGTAGCTACGACTCTGGTTAAAGATATTTTAACTCTATGAACTCATTACTCACGAATTTTCCACAAATGATTTTAAATGATTTTCACAAAACATCTACATGAATAAAAACAGCAAACACAAGGGGAGCAGGTATAGCTCAGTGGTTGAGCACCTGCTTCCCATGCACAGAGTCCCGGGTTCAATCCCAGGTACCTCCTAAAAACAAAAACAAAACAAAACAAAACAAAAATGAAAACAGAATAATACATTAGGACGTAGGACCCCATAGTGGGGAGAGTAAATCAAGATGGCAGGAGACGTGCTGGTCCTGGGAAGACAGAAAAACCACACGGGACCAGATAACCTTACCCATACCATAGCTGAGATGCAAGTTTGTCTCTGATCTTCCTGGTAGCCAAAGCAAAAACAGAAACATGAGTCTTTTATCTGATTTTCAATGTTCATGAAGAGAAAACAAGTAAGTTCTTCAGCAAAGCAAAATAAAATCTCTTCCATTGTATTTCTTAAATGATGTGATATACAATTTCCTCTCTAACTCAAGACTTTCTTACAGCATCACTGTATGTACACAAAGGGTTTCCTGGCAAAGCACAGCACAGTGGAAAAGGGATGGAGGCAACATAGTCCACGGAGGCAATCCTAGATCTCTGGGGGAATGAATGGATTCTGTGCCGTCTAACACTTCTCATCAGGAGCTGGGGTAAGAGTTGCCCTGTAGACGGCTGATTGTGTCTGGTAAATGCATCAAACCCAGAGCTTCGTGTCAGTGGTTGAGATCAGACCTCAGAGAGCTATTAGATAGCCAAGCTCCACATCTGTTTCTGGGAAACGAGCACCCAAATCAAAACTCTGGTGAAAGTAAGCTGAGGGGAATCAGCCGGTAAAGGCAGGATCATACCAAGAACCAGGCCTGGTCCCCAAAGTTCTGCTGCATATAGAACACGGGAAGTGTTTGTGGTAAGCTCCTCACCATGGCCAAAGAGGAAAACTCTCAATAATATTCCCAAACCTGGAACATCAGGTTTGATGCCACATGACTTCTCAGTGAAATGGGCAAGAATCATTGCAAAGTATACTTTTTCATCGCCTTATTGCTTGGCATTTTAGAGCAGAAGCCATTAAAATTTGGGGGACCATCTGTTGGAATGAGGGGCTTAGTTTGATACAAGTTGATATCACACTGCAATCCCCAGCGATCATTAATCGGCAGGACTGGTTCTGCTGCTACAACTTCTCCCAGCTCTGGACAGTAAAACCATGTGGGCCCGAGCAGAGGAATTTATCGTAGGCTTTCCCAAGAAGGAGGGCGTGCAGCCAGCTCTCCTAAAAGCCGTTTCAGTGATAAAGGGGGAGGCACCACAGTCCTGTTTTATGCCTTTTGGAATTACCCTTTGATTTGCCGAGAGACCTGATTCGCCCAGTGGTGCTAAAATGCAGGTCCCAGGTTAAGCGTGAATCACGCATCCTTCAGGAGAGCTTGCTGCTGATCCTGCAGCCTGGCTAGGTCCTCGGTCATGGGCGGGGAAGGGGCAGTAAGAGCCACGAAGGCTGCTTTGCTCATTAGCAAGGCTCCAAAAGGGACTAATGAGCACAGCAGGGCCGTTACTGCAGGAGCCTTGACTCTCCATCTTGAGGTGAGAGTCTCCTTATCACCATCTTAAGATGGCCACACTTTCAGCCAGTCACTGCTCAAAGCATGACTACCCTGTGTAACATTTGCTCTTAGAGCAGTTTTTAATCTTCCTGCTTTTTTCATGCTTATTCTTTCGTATTTTGTTGACAAAACAACGAATATCCCTGGTCTTTTCAGAGAGAGGACTAGCCCGTGATTTCTGATGAAGGCAGATTTTGTGCCAGATTCCCCAGGTTAGGCGGCTGGTATGGTGGAATACCTTGCTTGGGGCAGCTGCATTTGCCACCAGGATTATCTGGAAGTCGAGGTTCAATTGGCATGTCTAGCCGAGGGCACCCACCATGGCTGCCTCCTGGCCTCACCCCCTAGGGAGTCTGCAGCTCAGCCGAATCCCCTCAAACCCAGGGGCAGGGGGAGGAGAGGGGAGCAGCTCTCAGGTGGGCCCTGGCCCTGGTTCTGCTCTCCATCTCACTCTTCAGGACCTGGCTGTGGCCTGCTCTCGCAGGGCTTCTGGAACCCAGTGCCACAAAGGGGTGACTTTGAAAGGACAGGCGCGTATCTGTCTCAGTTCTCCAGGTGTTGGGAGGGCCGCGCTCCCTCTGGAGGCTCTAGGGAAGTCGAGCTCCCTGCCTCTCCTGGCTTCTGGTGGTGGCTTGCTGGCGTCCACGGTGTTCTTTGCAAGCAGCCTCCACCCCTCTGTGTCCAATTATCCCCTTCTCATAAGGACTCAGGGCCCAGCCTGCTCCACTTTGGCCTCGTCTGGACTAATCACATCTTCAAAGACCTTATTTCCAAAGAAGGTCACACTCATGGGACAATTCAACCTCCAACACTAGGAAATGGTATTTCCATTTTAGATCCAAGGACACTGAGGGTGAGAGAGATGGGGAGATTTCTCCAGCACATGCAGCTGGGGTTGTGGAAGGAATTCAGGGGCGCGTTGACCTTTGGAGCTCTTCCTTCTTTGCACTCCAACCAGGCACCCTGAGATCCTGGTCCCAGACCAGCTGGTAGACTCAGGTGTCCACTAGTGAGGGCAGCCGTGGCAGGCAGCTCTCCTTCCCCAGGGTGATGGTGGCAAACGTGACATTTCAAATACATTGAGTGCCCACGGACCGCCTGCTTCAGGCTTCACCACCTCTTCTGTGCACCACCTCAGACCCTAGCAGCAGGCGGACAGTGCCTGATGACAAATAGGGAGAGCCCCCCCTGAGGTGAGCTCCTAGGCCAATAGACAAGACATGGACCCACTTACCATGCATCTTAGGGAGCTGGCAAGAGGCAGGCAGGCAGGTCACGAGCAGACGAGAGGAAGAGCCTCTTGGCTGAGAAGAGGGAGCAGTTCATTTGGGTGGGCCGACAGAATCTGAAGGTGGCATCACAGCAGAAGCTCTGAATAAGAGAACGAAGAGCAGGATGAATCGTCAGCATCGTCAAATTCTGGGCCCAGGGACTCATGGAAGCTCTGATTCCCAGATAGCAGGCAGGGCTCTGTGGAAAAGGTCCGTCTTAAGTGAAACTGTGGAGCGCAGTCGGGCGCTGAACTGTGCTACAGGCAGCCTCCTGATCACAGCGGCCTCTGCGCAGTGTAGGCACGCTCGATCCATATTTTAGTAATTGTGACCATAGATCACGGGAATTCATTCACGTGGCACATGAGATAAGAGATGAAGAAACTGCTTTATGCATGCAAATCAAAACCGCTTGTATTCCAGGACATAATGATGGGGGAAAAAAACGCAAGTTTCCAGATGTGCTGGAGAGAGCTTTCTCAAGACGCATGGTCGCTCCATAACACATTCTGATGACTTTTTCAGAGATGAAATACGCCTTTGATTAAGGAAGTTTTTTTCTCCCCTTTTGATAAGTCCTGTGTGCATTGGGGTACTCATTTAGTCGTGAGGTCATATGCAAAATGAAAGGATAAAACCTTCACTTTGATTTATGATCACGGTTATTAATTTCTGATGCAGCTTTTTGGTTTGGATTATTTGGGGGTGGAGGGATTTGGCAATGAATATGAGAAGCCAGGGAGATTTACTGGCGTAAACATCATAGCAGAGGTCTAGTTGTAAATAACAAAACTTCTAGAAAGAAGTATTAAATCCCACATTATTAGTAGGTACAGGAAGAAGCTTAAAAACATGGAAAAAGAAATCGATGCAGGCTAGACTTTCTGCACAGGTACCTTCCGAAGGGAACCTCGTGTTCACAGACTGGAGATATGTTTTCCCATTTCCCATCAGAACTGTGATTCCAATCCCATCCACTAGCATGGATGTGTTCCCTGGATCCTGTGCAATCAGCCAACTACCACCATAGCTGTGGTTAATTTTGCTAATGTCCACAGGTCATAGAATATAACTTTGATAGAATATTTTCTATTCTTTTTTTGTAAAATTACACAACTTTAGGTGTCCCTGGAATTCATAAAATTTTTAGCATAGATGTACCAGGTGACACCCCTTGCATGGCTTGGATGAGCAGCCTTAAGGTGGGGGTGGGGATTTCAAGCTGGCCTGGCAGGAAATTCAGATATGGCCAGGCGGGGCCAGGCTGGGGCTGGTGCCCAGTGCAATAGAGGGCAGGGCCAGCTGTCCGCACACAGGCTCACTATTCTCAGGACCACTCTGGCTGGTGTCCATGGCCCCAGGTCTACCTGGCCTGGAGTCTCTGGGAAGGACATGTGGTGGGATCGTGCTTCCAAAGAGGCTCAGCTAGAGCTCCCAGCATGTGCAGAGAAGGCAATAGGTTTGTCTGGTTGTCTATGGGGATGGAATTAATGGATGGGTTCCAGAACCTGGCACGGGGACCTGAGGAGACTTGAAGTGGAAGCCAAGAAGGCAGAAAGCAAGCAGAAGGGCAGCCTAGTCAGATGGTGGCACACAGGGTAGGGGTTGAGGGAGAGGAGGCCCTTGGTTTGGGACGCCTTGCCTGGTATGGCATGCAGCAAAGGATTAACGCAAGTCTGGGTTGTCCACAACCTGCACCTTTCAAAGAAAGGACTGACCCTTGCTCGGGTACCGGGAGGTAACTCTAAGCCCTTGGAACATCCTGCCTGAGGAGAGCATCTTTCTTTACCTGAAGCTTTGGAACACCCCGAGAGTCTGTGCTAACATGTGATCTGTGACAGGCTCTTTGGCCACATGGTATCAGCTCACCCTCCAGAGGACTGGAAAATCAGCCACACAGGCTGACATCGATACTTACTGACCCCAATAAAAACTTGATGCTGAGGCTCAGGTGAGCTTCCCTGGTTGGCAATGCCCCACGATTGTTGTCACAGGTTGCTGCTGGGAGAAGTAAGTGCACCCCCAACTCCACTTGGGGAGGACAACTGGAAGCACATACCTGGTCTCTCCTGGTCCCTGCCTTTGCTGATTTTAGTCTGTGCCCCTTCTCTGTAATAAACCGCAATTATGAGTAGGATGGCTTTTCTGAGTTCTGGGTCCTACCAAATTATTGAAACTGAGGGTGGTCTTGGGGACCCCCAAACTCACTTGATCTCCCAGAACACACTGACTTTGAACATATGGACAGACGTCTTTTAAACCGAACCCCTCAGATTGCACATGTAATGCTGT
>JAQZBX010046622.1:0-20715 GCA_029593785.1 Cabassous unicinctus | reverse complement strand
CCAGCACTGCCCAACCCAATAGCAACACTATACCATTGTCATACCCATCCACTGCACAACTACACCCTTACAACTTATCATAGATTTAGCACATATGGGCATTGGCTCACAAACCTCTACTCCCTTTCTGGCTCCTGTCACCCTATCTTCTATGCTCTAGCTCTGTGAGTCTGCTCAATTTCCTTAGGCTATATCAGTGAGGTCATGTAATATTTGTCCTTAGTTCCTGGCTTGTTTCACTCAACCTAAGGTCTTCAAGGTTAATCCATGTTATTCCATTTGTTAATACTGCATTCTTTCTTACAGCTGAGTAATAGTCCACTACCAGAGATTGTTATTCATTCATCGTTTGATGGGCATTTGAATAGTTATCAAATTTTGGCAATAATGACTAATGCCATTATGAACATTGGTGAGCATATATCTGTTCATGTCCTTGCTTTCAATTCTTCTGGGTATGTACCCAGCCGTGGGATTGCTGAATCATGTGGCTTCTATAGGTAGCTTCCTGAGGAACCACCAGATTGTCCCCCTCAATTTTTGCTCCATTCTGTATTCCCACCAGCAGGAATAAGGATACCCATTACTCCTCAGACTCGTCAACACTTCTGGTCCCTTGTTTTTTTTAAATAGCCACCAGTATAATGGGTATAAGATGATATCTCATTGTAGTTTTGATTTGCATTTCCATAATAGCTAGTGATGTTGAACATCTTTTCATGTGCTTTTCAGTCAATTTGTATTTCTTTTTTGGAGAAGTGTCTATTCCAATCACTTGCCCATATTTTAAATGGGTCATTTGTCTTTTTATTTTTGAGGTGTAGGATTTCTTTACATAAGCTAGATAATAGACCCATAGTAGATATATGATTGCCAAATATTTTCTCCCATTGAGTAGCCTGCCTTTTCACTTATGTGACAAACTTCTGAGGTGTAAAAGTTTTTAATTTTGAGGAGGTCCCATTTATCTACTTTTTTTCTTTCATTGCTTGTGCTTTGGGTATAAAGTTCATGAAACCATTTCCTAGTATAAGATCTTATAGATGTTTCCGTGCATTATGTTCCAAGATTTTTATGGTCTTGGCTCTTATATTTAGATCTTTGATCCATCTTTAGTTAATTTTTGTATAAGGTGTGATATGCTGTTCTTCTCTTAATCTTCTGGATATGGATAGCCAGTTCTCCAAGCACCATTTGTTGAAGAGGCTACTCTTTCCCAGGTGAGTGGGCTTGGTGGCCTTTTCAAATATCACTAGATTGCATTTGTGAGGATCTATATCAAAATCTCAATTTTGTTCCTTTGGTCAGTATGTCTATCCTCGTGCCAATACCATAGAGCTTTGACCTCTGTAGATTTGTAGTATGTTTTAAAGTCAGGAAGTGTGATTACTCCAATTTCATTTGTCTTTTTCAATATGTCATTGGCTATTTGGGGCCCCCTGCCTTTCCAAATAAATTTCATAGCTAGCTTTTCCTATTCAGTAAAAAAAGGATGTTGTAATTTTTATTGGGATTGTGTTAAATCTGTAGATAAGTTTGGGTAAGACAGATATCTTAATGATATTTAATCTTCCGAAACATGAACAGGGAATATTCTTCCATTTATTTAGGTCTTCTTTGATTGCCTTTAACAGTGTTGCATAGTTCTCTGCATAGAAGTTGTCTACATCTTTAGTTAAATGTATGCTTAGGTATTTAATCCTTTTAATTGCTATTGCAAATGGGATTTTTTTTCTTGATTTCCTCTTCAGATTGCTCATTATTGGTGTGCAGAAATGCTACTGATTTTTTCACATTTATTGTATAGCCTGTCACTTTACTGAACTCATTTATAAGCCCTAGAACCTTTGTTGTAGATTTTTCAGGGCTTTCAAGTTTGAGGATCATGTCATCTGAAAATAGTGAAATTTTTACTTCTTTTCAAATTTGGATGACCTTTACATCTTTTTCTTGCTGAAGTCCTTGAACAGGTACTTCTAAAGTAATGTTAAATAACAACGGTGACAATGGGCATCCTTGTCTTGTTACAGATCTTAGAGGGAAAGCTTTTAGGATTTCACAATGTAATATGATGTTAGCTGAGTGTTTTTCAAATATATCATTAATCATGTTGAGGGAGATTCCATCCTTTCCTATCTTTTTAAGTGTTTTTACCAGGAAAGGGTGCTGTATTTTGTCAAATCCTTTTACTGTATTTATATAGATGACCATGTGATTATTTTATTTTGATCTGTTTATGTGTTGTATTACATTGATTTTCTTATGTTGAAACATCCTTGCATACCAGGGATGAAACCAACTTGATCAAGGTGTATAATTCATTTGATGATTTGTTCAACATGATTAGAAAATATTTTGTTGAGGATTTTAGCGTCTAGGTTCATTAGATAGATTGGTCTATAATTTTCCTTTCTCGTGGTGACTTTGGCTTTGGTATTAGGGTGATTTTGACATCATAGAGTGAGTTAGGAAAAGTTTCCACAACTTCTATTTTCTAGAAGAGCTTAAGGAGGATTGGTGTTAGTTCTATATGGAATTTTTGGTAGAATTCACCTGTGAAGCCATCTGGTATTGTGCTCTTCCTAGTTGGGAGGTTTTTGTTGACTAATTCAATCTCATTACTTGTGATTGGTCTGTTGAGTTCATCGATTTCTTCTTTCATCAATGTAGGCTGCTGGTGTATTTCTAGGAATTTGTCTGTTTCCTCTATATTATCCATCTTGCTGGCATACAATTTTTCAAAATATCCTCTTTTGATACTCTTTATTTCAATGTGGACAGTGGTGATATCCTCTTCCTCATTTCTTGTTTTATGCATTTGTATCTTCTCTATTTTTTACTTTGTTAGTCTACCTGAGGGTTTTTCCATTTCATTAATTTTCTCAAAGTGCCAGCTTTTGGTTTTGTTTATTTTTTCCAGTGCTTCCTTATTTTCAATATCATTTAATTTTGCTCTAATCTTTGTTGTTTCCTTCTTTCTACTTCCTTTGGGTTTGTTTGTTATTCTTTTTTTAATTCTTCTAGATGTGCAGTTGGGTCTTTGATTTTACTTTTCTTCTTTTTTAATGTAGCATTTATGGCTATGAATTTCCCTCTCAGTACAGTTTTTGCTGCATCCCATAGGTTTTGACACTTTATGTTGTCATTTTCACTTGTTTCATGGTAGTTACTCATTTCTTTTGCAATTTCCTCCTTGACCCATTGATTGTCTAAGAATGTGTTGTTTAACTTACATATCTGTGCCTGTAATCTTCTTCTGTGCTCCTTAATAATTTCCAGCTTCATTCCATTGTGCTCAGAGAAATTATTTTGTATAATTTCAATCTTTCTGAATTCATTGGGAATTATTCTGTGGCCTAGCATGTGATCTATTCCAGAGAATTATCCATATGAAATCGAGAAGAATGCATATCCTGCTGTATTTGTGTGTAAGGTTCTCTATATGTCTATTAAGTCCAGATTCTTTAATATATTTTTCAAGGTCTCTGTTTCTTTATTGGTCCTCTGTTGTGATGTTCTGTGCAATGGTGATAATGGTGTATTAAACTCCTCCACTATATTTGTAGAGGCGTCTATTTTTCCACTTATTTTTTTAATGATTACCTCATGTATTTTGAAGCACCCTTGTTAGGTGCATAAATGTTTATGATTGTTCTTTATTCTTGATAAATTTTCCTTGTTATTAATATATAATGTCCTTCTTTGTCTCTTACAATAGCTTTGCATTTAGAGTCTATTTTGTCTGATATTAGTATAGCTACCCTGCTCTTTTTTCCATTATTCTTTTTATGTGAAACTGTTTTGCATCCATTCACTTTCAGCCTAAGGTGAAACTAAGGTGAGTTTCTTGAAGACAGCATATAGCTTGGTCATATTTCTTTATCCATTCTGCCAATCTGTGTCTCTTGATTGGAGAGTTTAATCCATTAACATTCAATGTTATTAATGTCAAGGTATTACTTACATTAACCATATTTTCTTTAGGGTTATGTATGTCATATGCTGTTTTTATTTCTCTTTTTATCTTGTTATTTATTCTTACACTCTTTGCCAACTCTCTTTCTCCTGTTTTTTCCTTTCAACCTGTAAAACTCCCTTTAGTATTTCTTGAAGGGCAGGTTTCTTATTGACAAACTCTCTTAATTTCTCTTTAGTTGTGAATATTTTGAACTCTCCATCATTTGTGAATGCTAGCTTTGCTGGATAGAGAATTCTTGGCTGTATTTTTTTTTTCTTTTAGCCCCTTAACTATGTCATACCACTGCCTTCTTGCCTCCAAGTTTTCAGATGACAAATCAGCACTTAATCTTATTGAGATTCCTTCATATGTGATGGATCTCTTTTCTCTTTCTGTTTTCAGTATTCTTTCTTTGTCTTGAGCATTGGACAATTTGACAAGTATATACCTTGATGTAGGTCTGTTATGATTTATATTGTTTGGGGTACACTGTGCTTCCTGGACATGTATGCCCATGTTCCTCAATAAAGTTTTGAAATTTTCGGCCATTATTTCTTCCAACACTCTTTCTGTCCCCATTCCCTTCTCTTCTTCCTCTGGGAGGCCTATAATGCGTATGTTTGTGTGTTTCATGTTGTCATTTTAGCCCCTAAGTCCCAGCTGGATTTTTTCTTTTTATCTATCTGTCCTACTGTCTGTCTGATTTCAGCTTTACTGTCTTCCACATCACTGATTCTTTCCTCTGCCTTTTCAAATCTGCTGTTATGTGCTTCCAGCGTAGTTTTGATTTTTTGCATGATTCCATTCATCACCACAATATCCTTTATCTCTTTATGTATGTTTACAATTTCTTCAGTATGTTCTCCCAGTGTCTGCTTAATATCCTTAATCTCTTCCTTCACTTCATTAAGTCAATTCATCATATTTGTTTGGACATCTTTGATTTGATTTTCCATGTTCTGCTTCACTTCCTATTTTTTAGTTTGTTCATTAGACTAGGCCATGATTTCCTCTTCCTTTGTATGGCTTGTAATTTCTTGTTGGTGTCTAGGCTTCTTTTTATCTTGATGGTTTTATTCAGTTTGTTAGGTTCTCTAGGATTTTACTTTGTTGTTGTTTTTCCACTATGCAGTAAGGTTTCACTTTGACACTTCATGGTTTTAGTGAGTAAAATAAGAAAATAAAAGATACCTTTAAAAAATCACAGAACCAAGAAAGCCTAAAACAAAAAGAATGTCTATATGTTTATTGTCATAAAGTATCAGCTGGATCCCTGATAATCAGGTGGATCACTCTCTTGATTGACCTGGGAATTAAACGATGGGCCTAGTATATGCAAGGTGAGAATTCTTCCACTGAGCTAAATTGTCTCCTTAGGTTAGCTAGTCTTCAGAGAGCTATCAGTCCCCATTCTTCCAGGCATTTTAGACTTCCACAATTTGCTAGAGTGCTGCTGATTAGGTGTCTGTCCCTGTGCCCTTTCTAACTAGTTGCTTCCTCCCCCAGGTGGCTGGGAATGACAGCCTTCCTGAGCAGATTTCCCCTCCCTTCTCCTCTTAGGACCAGTGCCTCTTCTGAGATTCAAAGGGGGCTCAGCTGGCCAAACTCACCACAAAGAAACCACTCTCCACCCACTGCCACACCCCTCTTCCTCCCAGGGAATGCCTCCTCCCAATCCATTGGCAGCAGCAAACAGGGGCACTGAGGCTACTTGCCCTGATGGTGGGGTATATGTGCTGTTTCCAGTCACAAGGGTGAGCAACTCATGGTTTTCCTTTGGTTTCTTTATCTTTCAGATACCCTCCTAGATGACTCAGAGCACTTTTCAGTTCTGTGTATATCCAAAACAGCTCCTTTAGATAGGTCCCTGCCTTCTCTCTGCATTTTTTTTGTGAAAGGGTCAGACTCTGCCTACCTATTTTGAAGCCATTTTTCCAGATGTGTTGTGTGTCTTTTTACCCTTTTTGTTTTCCTTTCTGAAAATCTTAATTTCTACACTCCCCTACAAGCCTCTCTTTCTTGTTTTGCTTTTGTTGTGGCTGTTTATGCTTTGTTTATTTTTCTTTTAGACTGCAGAACTCCATTTCATATTATTTTTAGGGCCTGCCTCCTGTTAATGAACTCTTTTCATTTCTTGTGGGTGTGTGTGAATATTTTATACTCCTCATTTTTGAAGGATGGTTTTGCCAGATGAAGAATAATTGGCTGGCAATGTTTCCTCTCTCAGTTTCTTTAATATATTGTTATGGTTAAGCTAATGTGTCAACTGGTCCAGATAATGATACCCAGTTTGGTGGTGAAGCAAGCACTGGGTTAATTGTGATATAATGGCACATCATGGACTTTATCCATCCATGAGTTGATTGCATATATGGCTGAGTACACCTATAGTCAACTCAGGAGATTGCCAATGAGTGAGGTATCATGTAATCAGTTGAAAGCTTTAAAAGGAGAAGTTATACCAGTATTCAGGGAGAGAATCACCATCTCTAATTCAGATAGCCAGCTTCTCCTGGGGAATTCAATGAAGATCTTCATCTGAGCCCCTTGTTTGCAGGTTGTCTGACAAAATTTGTACTTGTGCCTCCCCATGGTCACATGAGATGATTTTATAAAATCTCATACTATTAATAGTATCTCCTATTGGTCCTGCTTCCCTAGAGAACATTTACTAATACATATATCAGACTACTGCCTTCTTGCTTCCATAGATTTTGTTGGGAAATCCTCACTAAGTTTTATTGAACATCCCTTTATATGATGGATTGTTTTTGTCTTGCTGTTTTCAGAATTCTCACTTTATCTTATTCATTTGACATTCTGATTAGTATGTGTCTTGGAGTAGGCCCGTTAAGATTTATTCTGTTTTGAGTATGTTGCACTTCTTGGCTATGGATATTCATGTCTTTGATAAGAGTTGGCAAATTGGGGGTCAATATTTCATCAAATATTCTTTCTGCCCCTTTCCTCTTCTCTTCTCCTTCTGGGAAACCCATGATGCATATATTTGCATGCTTCATGCTGTCATTCAATTTCTGAAACCCTGTTCAATTTTTTCCATTTTTGTCTCTATCTCTTCTTCTGTCTTTTTATTTCCAGGATTCCTGTATTCTATGTCACTGATCTTTTCTTCTGCCAGTTCAATTTTGCTGTTGTATGCTTATATGTTTAATATCATCCATTTTATCTTTCATTCCCATAAGTTCTGTTATTTTTCTATACAAGATTCAAATTCTTCTTTATGCTCAAATGTCTTCTTCATTTTTTAAATTTTAAATTTTATTTCAAATTCAAAAATTAAAATAGCAGACAAAAGGCAACTTAACAAATTATTGAAGCATTACTTTTAAAAATCCTTGCCAAGCACATTTATATTATTTAATCCTGAAAACACTCAACTGAAGACCCAGTGTCTTCTTAATATCTTTTATCTCTTTTGTCATATTTCCCTTCATCTGCAGGGCTCCTCCAACCCCTTCAGGGTTTCATGATATTATAATCAGGAATGAAATGCACAGCCTGTGGTGGAAAAAAGATATAGATTAATACTAGCATCTCCCTGCCTGGACATACCTCTCCCTGGTGTTTTAGTCTGGACAGGGTCCTTGAGCCCAAAATCACCAGTGGCATTGGGAGCATCCTATGGCTCAGGGTGAGATTCTGGATCGAACACAGAGTCCTTGACAGGTGGATGCCTACTCACAGACTTGCTGATTCTTGCAGAGAAGACTGTCTCCAGATGCTCCCTCCTGGTGCTGGGATTGCATAAAATCCCCATGGACAGAGTGAGGAAAGAAACAATATTGTTCACTTCTAGGAAACTTTCCAAAGACCCCTCTCAGTCAGTTTAGGAGACTGGGCAGGGCTTTGTCTCCTCTGGGTGCTGGGGCCTCCCCTAGTATTCAGGGTCTCCACTGAGGCTTGGGGGTCTCCTTAGGGTTGCAAAGCCTCCTCTGGGGTGGGATTTCCCAGGGGCTTTGTGTCTCCCCTGTAGGGCACAGGGTCCCCTCTAAGATGGATCTCCTCTGGTGTGTGGTATCCTCTGATGTGGGATCTCCTCCTGGGCTTATTGTCAGTCTCCTGTGGTTGAGTGTCCTCTGGGACATGTGGTGTCATCCTCTGGGTGTGGGTTCTCAGGGAAACCCCAGGACAGATGAGACAGTGTGGAATCTACCTGAAGAGAGGTGGGTGGGATATTGTTCTTGTTTGTTTATATGTCCTCAGGGTTCAGAGGAGGGAACCAGAACTACTGACCATGAAGCACACAGAGACATGCTGTAGTGGGGGGGAATTCAAGGTACTCCTCCCAAGGGAGTGCCTCCAGCCCCCACAGGGCTAAGCAGGCATGAAAGAGCTTCTGTAGGATGAAGTCATTAACAGAACAATGGATGTGAAGTCATCACATGGTGTAAAATCATAGTGCTTTAGACCAGATCTGATTATATAAGAGCCTATATAACAATAATGTGCCAGGCTTTATTCAAAATTTGGCATGAATTTTATGCTATAATGTGGATTAACCTAGAAAACATTATCCAAAATGAAATAAGCCAGACACAAAAGGATAGATATTGTGTCATTTCACCTTTATGAAATGTCTAGATTAAGAAAATTGATAGAAATAGAAAGTAGATTAAAGATTACCAGAGACAAGTGGTGGGAGAGAAATGGGAAGTTATTGTTTACTGGAGTTTTTATTCTCAGTAATGGAAATGTTTTGATAATGGCTGGTGGTGATGGCAGCATAATATTGTGAATTTATTTAAATATGGTTAAAAGGGGAACTTTTAGCTTTTATATATGTTACTAGAATAAAACCTTATTTAAAACCACCATAGGTACTGTAAAACACAAACAATGTAGCAGGACTACCCAGGATGGAAATTCAATATTTTTTTGGTTGTTGCGTGTTTCTCCACCCATCAAGATAAGGGCCCAAGAACATGTGAACATATTCACATGCTTTAGAGGCATGCTCCAGGTGCACCCCTTCACACACTTCCCCATTTTGCCAACACCCCACACCAGGGATCATTCCCTGCCACAGTTATGACCCCTCTGTGATCCAAAACCTCTCCAAACAGGAAGCCAAAAATATAACCAAATAAAATTAATAAGAAAACAGTGTCTGTTTCTCAATCAGGGATATGTTTGTTGCATGAAAATTGACCAAATTATATGTTTAATGTTTTAGGCAGTTTCCATCTGTGTTCTATGCTTCAATAAATGTCTGCACACAAAAAATCTAATCCTTTTAATTCTAGATAGTGATAGGATGCAGAAATGGTTGAAAATTAATGAACTACAAAATGGGGGTTAAGATCAAAGGCAGATAAGGTCCAGACAGCCCTTCAAGAGATGAATGATTTCCATTTGTAGCCTGGGCCCTCTGGGGCAGAGAAAAGCTGATGTCCTGGCTATGATCTGGGGCATGTTGATGTTTACATGTCTTAGCTATGTGACAAAAATAAGCAGACTTCAAAGTGTGCTATAGTGAAGTTGCAGACCCTGCCAGAATTTCGTGGTGCAGCCAGCTCTTTGCAGGAAATCTTCACAAAAACCAGGAAATCAGTTAGCTCCTGAGGCAGCAAAAAACTCAAAATGCCTCATCCCTATGTCAGTCCCTCCCCTGGGTAGAATTTTAAAATGAGGAAAGCTCCAGCTCATGAGACTCACCATTAACACTCCCTCCTTGCCTCTTGTCTCCAGCTGCAGAAGTCCCAGCCCTCAGAAAACCTAATTGCCTGTTGAAATTAATTGACTCTTCCAACTGAGGCCCTTGGCATATTTGAAGGCATCATTAATTGACTTCACTGTGTTCTACACTAGACCAGGGTGGGGGCATCAGAGATCATCCTCCCAGGCCTCTGGACCCACTCCCTGTCCCCTGTCTCACTTTTGCCTAATGAGCCAAAACCACCAAACTTTTTAATGGACCAGCGGCCTGGCCAGGTGGCCTCCCCAGGCTCTGCAGCTCAGCCTCCCCATGGCCCACCTGGGTTCTTTTTAATGATGCTGGGGAAAGCAGCACATTTGGTCTGCCAGAACTAAAATCTTCTCCCATAAAACCTGGCTAGAATCTTTGTAAAATATGTCCATTATTGGGTACCAAGAGGTTTGTGAGCTATTCCCCAATTGCCTGAACAATACAAATTCTTTTCTCAGAAATGGTGCTCAGAATGAAAGTCATTCATCATGCCATGCTGCCAGCTCCTCAGGAGGGGCAGGTCACAGAAAAGGCAAGAGAAGAGGATGGCAGGGGTTGCTGCATGAGAAGTTGAGATGTACTGAGGAACAGCCAAGAGGAAGCAGAGACAACTTTGGCAATTGCAGTCCACACCCTTGGACTCATCTTTTTCCAGCTGAAAATTGTCCCAATTGCTGCCAAGATTTGAGGCCACATCTTTCAGGGAAGACTGAGGTTTTAAGGCATGAAAAACAATCACGGAGGAGGCTGAGGCATGTCCAGGCCCCTCCTTGCCTGGGGAGGAATCACCTGCCCCAGAGGAAATAGAGGGCATGAAGTCAATTGGTGAAATGCCTCTCCATTCCCACTGAATGCTCTTTAGCATCCAGTGGGAATGGATCTCTTCTGTTACTTTCCAGCTGCTATGAGCCACTCAGGAAGCAGACCCCACCAAGAACACTGCATAATTGCTCAGCATGCCCCCATGTCCCCATTGTTCACTGCTATGTGAGGTGTCTGCCAGGGACTCTGACCCACACTGTCCACACCACCAACACCCCAGTCTTCCACCACCACCTCCAACATCCATGTTAATTGCTGAACACACATGCCCTGAAAGCATGGGCCATGCAGTTCTTCTGTGCATTTGGACCACCTTTGGGCCCCAATCAAAGAGTCCAACCATAAATTTGTTATTATTCTTGCAATGAAGAACATAAGAAAATGTAGCTTGATCAAGGTTTGGGCCCCTTTTTTCTATAATTCAATGTTTATAACAATCCAAATATGTCAGGTTCTTTTATGGGCTGTATTTTCTCACGGTGGCAAAAAGCTACAATCAAAT
The DNA here is from genome assembly GCA_029593785.1 of Cabassous unicinctus. Taxonomy (NCBI): domain Eukaryota; kingdom Metazoa; phylum Chordata; class Mammalia; order Cingulata; family Chlamyphoridae; genus Cabassous; species Cabassous unicinctus. Next base: position 9,726 of record JAQZBX010046622.1, on the reverse strand, counting down.
TGGCACATCACTGAATATCTGCACATCACAATCCAGAGCAGGAAAGTGGGTTTTCCTGCCTCTAGTAAAGTCCTGGCCTCACTCTGATTGGGCAAGCTTACAACATACACTTGTGCCTGAGTCAGTCACTTGAGTCAGGCAGGCTCTAAACTAGAGCTAAGCCTGAAGCAGGCATAAACTAGAGCTGAGTGTACATGCTGGCTTGATTTAGAGCTGTGCATGCCAAAATGGCTTAATCTAGACCTTACTGTGGAGGCCAGACTGAAAAGAACTGAGCATGCAGGCAGGGTTTATCTAAAGCTGAACACACAGGCAGGGCTTAATCTAGAGCTGATCATTCAGGTGGGACAGAAACTTGATCTGAGCATCTAGGCAGGACTTCATCTAAAACTGAGCATACAGATGGGGCTTAATCTTAATTTCAGGTTGCAGGCATATCTTAAACTAGGGCTGAGCATGCAGCATGCAGGCAGGGCTCAAACTAAATCTGATTATGTAGGTAGGGCTTAATCTAGACCTGAGCATGCAGGCAGGCTTAAACTAGAGCTGAGCATGGAGGCAAAGCTGATCTAGAACTGATGGAACATGCAAAGTTATCTAGAGTTTAGTATGCAGGTGGGGTTTAAAGCTGACCATGTAGGCAAGGCTTAAACTAAAGCTGGTCATGAAGGTAGGGCCTAATCTGGAGCTGAATCATGCTGTCAAAATTTGAGATTTAAACTAGAGCTGATCATGTAGACAGTGCTCTGTGCCTTATCCTGGCCCCTTTTGGTTAATTCCCAAGCTAGAGTAACCCTGTTAAAGGAAAATCTGATTGTCTTAGTTTGCCACAGGGCTGCCAATGCAAATTACCAGAAATGGTTTAGCTTTTATAATGGGAAATTTATAGGGTAAAAGGTTACAATCCCAAGATTGTGAAAATATCCAAATCAAGGCACCATCAGAGATGCTTTCTAACCAAAGCCAACTACTACTGAACCTGGCAGTCTGCCATGTGGTGAGACAAGATGGCAGCTGATCTCTGCATATGTCCATCCCTTCCCCTCAAGGCTCATTGTCTCCCCAAGCCCAGCTGTGGGCAATGAGGAATATGGCTCCGCACTTCAGCCTTGAGCTGCTCAATGGGCCCAGCTCCTTCGGGGCTTCATGCTTCAACTTTGGCTGCTAGCAATCCTCATGCCGTCTGTCACATGGCAGGGTCAAAACTGATGGCACTCCCTGTTCTGTGTGCCTTCTTTCTCTATGTTTCTCTGTTTATATAAGGTCCAGTAAGAGAGCAGAGACATGCTTGAGTCATGCTTCACTGATATAGTCCAATCAAATTTGATATAATTAAATCATCTAATCAAGGTCTCTTAATTGAATCTAATGCAATCAAAGTGTCTCACACCCACAAGAATGGATTATTTCACAAACATAATCTTTAGTTTGAATTCATTGATTTCACACTGTCTCACTGATCATATAAGGTTGCTGCATAAAACCCTTTCACCTGCCCTGAGTGAAAGCCAAAGTTAGTTCCTACTGTTATGCACATAACTGTTTCCCTCATTACTCCTGTTTCAGGCATGGGGCCCTTCGTTATTCCTGGAAACTGCCACTTTAATAAAAGCCTGATTATCCAGGCAGAGGAACAGAAAGTGCAAAGTCCCTTGGCAAGACATGGCCCAGCCTTGGCTCAATATATGCATTCTCAGGAAAGCCTCCCTGGCTACCTTAGCTACAATTTCCACACATCCAGCAAGACTTTCCTTCTTGTTTCCCTCATTTGCTTTCTCCATATTAGCTGGCTTTTATTATTTAATGTCTGCCTCCCCATCTGCAATGTGAGCTCCAGTAGGGCAGAGTTTTGTCTGTTTTATTCCTGCTATATTTTCATGACAACGAATGCCACATAAATGAGAAATACTGGTTGAATGAATGAATAAAAGCAGAATGACACAGGAAACTCTCAAAGTGCTCACTTAAATGAGAAAGCATCCCCAGAATTATAATAGGCCCCAAGGGATTGTGTTAAATACACCAAAAAAGGTCAACAACCACTATAGTTTCTTTCCCTTTTTTTGTTGAGAGGAAATTGAAAAGACCTCTGCTCAGGAAAGCTCATGGAATGAAGCTGCCTCAGGGTGCTGGGGTCCCCTGTATTTCACAAATGAGGAGACTGAGGTCTAAGGGACAACCTGATTTGCCTGGAGACACAACTGTTTGGGGAAAGTAGAGCATTGCCCTACATCTGGCCTCTCTGTGGACTAACTCAGGGCAGTTCCTCCTTGGCCCCAGGCATCCAAACCTTGGCCTCTGCAGAGCCTGCTATGGATAGAGGAGGTGAAGGCAAGGAGCATAAGTACAGAAAGGTCCTGGAGACTCATGTTGGATATGGACAGGTTAAAACCCCAATGAAAATTTTCCATGAAGATTCTTTTCATGTGGAATGAGAAGGCTGTGGTCCAGAAGAGGCTGCCTTGGATGCTAACATGTGTTCAAATGCTGTCAATGCAGGGAGACTTTGGGGAGGAGGTAATTTTTATTGTGATTCTGCCTAAATACTGCTGCCCACTTTAACCTCCATCTGCCTGGCCTCAGGCTGCTGGTCTGTCCTTTACTATGATGGGTTAAGTCCTGGAGTAGGAGGCCTGTTGCAGATCTGCAGTCAGTGAACACAAAGTGGGCTCTTGCACAGGCCTCCTCTGAGAGTGAGTGGCTCTGGCCCTTAATTTCCACCCAGTGAAGGCCAGTGGATGTGGAAGGGCTCCTGAATGTCAGGAGGTTGCCTCTGGAGATGGTTTTGATATGCATGCTGCCAAAAGCAGGCCTAGAGACAGAAGGATATGGGTGTACTGGCTTATTGGGAGGCAAGGCAAGAAAGCTGAGGAAGAGGTGGGGAGGAAAGAAGCAGGAAGAGAGAGACCTTGATATTGGGCATGTCACACCGTGGCATCAGAGCTCAAGGTTGCCGAGGAGTCTGAGGCCACACCTAAGGGAGGTGGAACAGTCTGCCCAGGAAACCAATACTCCTCCTCAGGAAGGATTGACACGTATGACATGCTCTGCAGCTCCTGATACAGAGCCCTAAATCCAGGCTCTTCCAGGCTTTGCTGTTGGCAGTTGAGCTTGCACCCATGATGCTGGAAAGAGCTGGCCATGGGTGAACCTGAGAGGTACAGGTGTTTGGACTTGAATCTGTCCACCCTGGCTGCAGGTGAACCAGGGAGGGTAGATGCAGGTGCTCCCTAGTCCTCAGGGTACAGAGCAGCCAAGGTCAGGCCCAGCCTGGCCAGGGGCCATGTCCTTGTGAGATTGGATTTGGGCTCCAGGGAGCCCTGTAGAGGGGAGGACTGTGCAGATCTGGGACAGCCCACTGAGGTTCCTAAAGGGCCATGACAACCATGCTGGTCAGCCCTCGGGGCTATTGTTACCTGCTGCTCCTTGTACAGCAGAGGCCCCAGGTGCAGGGCTCCAGGATGTACCAATAGAGCAGGCTGCAGAATGGTGGGGTCAGTGCAAAGTAAAAGGGTGGAGTCACCTGTTCAAAATGCAGGCAATTACCATTAATGTTTCTAACATATAAAGATTTTCGTCTTTCTGTCATGACACTTTTTGTTTGCTATTTAATCTGGTGCTCCCTCAAGTATGGGAACACACAAGGGCTGAGTGCAGACCCTCACAGGAATCAGGGTTCCACCCTTGACTCTGAAAAAGCACACAGCCCACCTGCTGCTGGGGACCCCCTCCTGACAGCCACCAGATCCATAAGCCATGCCCTGGATGGGCCAGGGAAGCAAGGCCAGGCATCTCTCCATCCCACATCCAACTGCCACAGCTAATGGCAAATGGGTGACACCCAAGGGAATCCTTTGTGCTGGAACATGCTCAGAATCTGGATCCAGGGTAGGCAAGATGCTCACCCCTCTTGGAGATCCTCTGGCTACACTGGGGTCCTGCCTGACTGTGACTAAGATGATGTCAACAGGCTCCCCCATCAACACTGTATGTCACACATTACAAGTCCCTACCTCCCAGGTAAGGCTGGGCACCAGGAAACAGGGATGTGGGCAACCAAGACCTGCCCTGGGAGATGGGGCACCAGGATGCAGGCCTGCACCAGTCAGAGGCTCCAGACCCGTGTCTGTGCCTTGGCTCCATAAAATTCCACTTACAAAGTAGAGCTTCAAGGATACAGGAAGAATTTCAAGGCCAGATCCACAAAGCACTGGACCCCAAGAGCAGGGTCCTTGTGAACAAAGACCATGCTCAGGAAGGTGCCCATGTCCCTGCAGCACTAGGAAAGGGCTGGCCAGAGTCCATGTGGACAACAAAGAAGGTGATTTAAGAGCTGTTATCATGAGTCACTGCTGCATCCAGAGCTCTCAGGGATAGTAAAGGAGGAGGAAAAGACACTTTATCTCCAAGAGAAATCAAGGCAACAGAGGCAAGTCTCTGGTGTCCATTCTATACTTACAGGATCTGGGAGGAACTTGATTCAACTGTGAAGATGGAGTATGGGAAGGATTTGACCTGAAAGATCCTTGCCCACTACCTCTTATCCACCCTGTCCCCCCAGGTCCAAGGCCTACCAAAGTGGGGTAACTGCACACCCTCAGTGGCTCAGGGCCTGAACCCCCAAGTCTATCTGAGGCCTGAGCTGCTTGTCCCAGTCTATGAGGCACACAAGAAGCTGAGATGGCCATTTGCCTGTCATTCTGGGGCCCTTGCTTTACCATATCCCAGCTCCAGACCAGAGAGGAACAGTTCCCAAGTGCCCTCTCCCTGGAGACCATTAGGTGGGAGACTCTCCTTCTAGGCTCTGTGACTTGGGGATAGACTCCACTCTGCTGCTGAAGGCAATACCTTCAGATCAGCGGCCACCACTGGAAAGTGGGAGCTCTGCCTGCTGGGCAGCCCTCCTTATGGCTCAGGGGTGGGGGGCAGAAGTCAATTGGTCCATTGACATGTGGGAAGGAGTGTGAGGAGAGGGGCAGGCAGGCACCAACACCGCACACCTGAGCTGTCTCAGAATAGTGACCCTTCCCATTGAGGTAGTGAAGCTCTGCACCCCTGATACCTGCAACAGCTCCAGGCCTAGAGGCACCCATCCCCACCCAGGGTGCCTGTACTCCCAGTGAAGCAGGGTGCCTGAGGTGGGCCTAGACACCAGGGCAGCAGCAGCAGGTGACTGAAGGTGGACCAAGCAGCCCCACAAATGCATATAAGGAATAATCTGTACACAGGTGAATTGAGAGGGCAGCAGGCAGGAAGATGGGAAGGCAGATTTCCCACATAAAAGCCAAGAGGGCACTGGTGGGCAGGTACAGACTAGACTGCTCCCTAAAAAGGCATTAGAAGGAACCTACAAGCACAAGGACCAGTAGCCTGGGAGTCTCCTCTCTGTGTTCTGAATACCTGTCCACATCAGGCTCTGGAGACCCAGGCTTCTACAATGGCTCTCTGCATGCCTGGGCCAATTCACAGTGGAGGCTCCTAGGGCTGCACAGGGCTCTGGAGCCCTCTCCACTTTCTCAGGCTTGACTCTGACTAGTGAAAGTGCTCCAGGTTGTGAACCTCCTGGCACAATCCTCCACCCGCATCCCCGTTCTCCCATCCAACTTGTTCTTTCTTCTTGAGAATTTGGACTGTCCTGCCATTTATGAAGAAATCATCATGGCTCACAAGTCAAAACCCAGGAGGAGGAGAATAACCTCACCTGGCGTGTACATGGTAGAGCTTCCTCCTGGTTTGGCTGGTTTCATGGGACACAGGCCCAGAGCTGAGCTTAAGTCTTGGACACCAAGCAGAAGGGGGCTAGGAATCTGCTGCAGGGTGGGAAACACTGCTTGCTGGACATGTGACCTAGACTCCTCCCCTCTAGGAGTGCTGCCCTATTTTACCCCATGGTTACCATGGTTACCATAAACAGACCTGGTGACAGTTCCAGCCTGCACAGTCCTTTTTGAGTCTGCTTCCCCTGAAAGTGAGGAGGGTTCAGGATGAGAGCCCAGATGCCCATATACCCGGAACTCAAATATTGAGACATTAAGCCCAGGTTGTTGGGGTCAGGGGCATGGGAAGGTCCAACCTGAGTTAAAGGAAACTCAGACCTGGGGCTCTGTTGTGGGACTGCTGTGCACATACAGATGCACCTTTAGTACAGGCAACTGCAACCTGGAGAGCTGCATTGGCAGCAGAAGCCCTGATATTCATGTGGCCACAGACCCCAGAACTGGGGAAGGGGCCAGGAACCCAAGGGTTTTGTTCCAACCAAGACCTTCTGGTCACAGCATATCATAGAAAGGGGCAGGCCAAGACAATGTAAAAAGTGTGACCCACTCCTCCATGTTCCTGGTCTGAACAGGGTCAGGGGATGCAGGCATTGTAGGGTACTGGAAAGTTGTGGATTTGCTTAAGGTTTACCCTTCAACTAAATTATGCATTCACATGATTTAAAGCACAAGATCAGTTCAGAATTCTTAGCTAAGAATAAACATTTCCACCCTTCATCCCATATCCTTTCCCACACACACCCTTTTCATCATGTGACACTTCTACATCTCCTTGTTTTCTTCCCTGGAGATGTTCCTGATATTTCTCTTCTTTCCTAGTCTTGCCATCTTTTTTCTGAACCTAGGATCTCTGCATCTGGGTCACTTCATAGAGGTGATTGCTTCATTTTGTGGCTTAATTTTGATAATATTTCTTATCCTATCATATGTATTGTTTTCTTGCTAGTGTCCTCAGGTAAATTTTGCTCTTTTTACTTTACTTTCCCCCACCACCTAGTTTCACTGTTTACATATGGCATTGCTTCCTTTTCCATATCCCCTCTTTCTACTAAGTAAATTATCTTTCAACAGCTTCCAAACCAGAGTTGGTTCTGTATTTTTGCCATTAGAATAATAACTGATATATACGACATCTGAAAACTTGGATGTCAATACAGTAGCCAGTCTTTATGCAATGTGGCTGTTTGATATGAAATTAAAGTTCATTTGCATTACTCACCTTTCAAGGGAAAATATCAAACTTATAAGTCAGCTATAAGAATAAAAGAAAGGAACGCTTCTGGGAAGATGGTGGAGTAGGGAGCCCCAATTCAGCCTTTCCACCAATCAACTGTTTAACAGGAAGGATCTGTCAGAATCAACTATTTTGAAACTCCAGAGGCCAGAAGAAAATTGTACAGTAACCATGGAAGAGCTACCTGTGCCCACCCCACACTCTTGTGTTAGATCTCTATGGGGTCCAGTCCCTGGCAAGCTGCTACATTCAAAAAATGACAGAAAAATCCTCTTCCTTAAGACAGGGGTATGCTCAGCCAATTACTGATCAGGGCTTTTGATTACAGAATTCAGATGGATGGCTCTGAGGAGAGCAATTGTTTCAACCCCACCCATGCCCTCCAACAAAGGAAGCATTTATTCAACCATGACCTGGACAAAGATAGCAGCAGCCATTGTTTCAACACCAAGAGTGGAGGTGGTGGAGATGTAAAGACTCAGGGCTTCCTCAGAGCTGCGGGGGAATGTTAGCTGAAGAGCTGCATTTGTTGGGCAAGACAGGAAAGCTCAGCTATTGGGAGCCATTGGAGAAGATTTTGGCACCCATCCTGACATTCTCCACAGGACACTTTGGACCCTATCTGTGCCACTATTGTGGGTCCCTGGCCCTGTTTTGGCTGGGAAAGACCAAATTGGGAAAATTACTCCATGGGGTGTCCCTTTTCCCAGAATTTGCTTTCCAGGCAAAAGCAGCAAGAGACAATTAAAGGAGTGTATGAAACTCTAGAGGTAGACAGTCTGGGATAAATGCCTTCTGGCTTTAGAAAACTGGGAGAGGGAATTTGTCTCCTGGGAAAAAGAGAGAACATCAAACTCCTGTTAACAAGGGAACTCCAGAGCAACTAACAAGGAAAAGCCCAGGACAAGACAGGCTCAGTAAGAAAAGTAAAACCCTGTACAGTGAATTTGCCTTGGGCAGACCTTCCTGATAGAAGGGCTGAAAGTCAAGAAAATCTCTGTCTTATCAGTAGCTGGCTACAAAATTAATAAACAGATGCCTCAGGGAGTAATTCCCATGGTTAAAAGTGCCAATTCATCAAAAAGTTATAATGATCATGAGCATATGTGGACCTAAAACAGAGCCCCAAAATATATGAAGTAAACATTGATGGATTTGAAAGGAAAAATAAATTTTTCTACATTGATAGCAGAATACTTCACCATAGTACTTTCAATAATGGATAGAACATCTAAGGGTATGATCAGTAAGGAAAAGAGGACTTGAACAATAATTTAAATTAGCTAGACTTAGCAGACATATATACTATTCTTCATCCAACCATAGTGTACACACATGCTTCTCAAAAATACACTGATCATTCTGTAGGATAGACCATATGTTATATTACAAAACAATTCTCAATAAATTTCAAAATACTTAAATCATAAAGTATCTTTTCTGACCACAGTGGACAGAAGTAAAAAATCAGTGACCAAGAAAGAACTGGAATATTCACAAATTAAAAACATCCCAATAAAAAAATCCAGCACCAGATGCTTTCACTGGTGAATTTTAACAAACATTCAAAGAAGAGTTAACACCAATATTCCTCAAGCTCTTCCAAAAACTAGGAGATGAAGGAAGACATTCTGTTCATACTGAGGCCAGCACCACACTAATTTCAAAACCTGAGAGAGATATCACAAGAAAAAAAAATACAGGCCAATATCCCTTATGAATATAGATGCAAATATTTTCAACAAAATTTTAACAGATCAAATCCTACAGTATATCAAATAACTATATACAATGACCAAGCTGGGCTTGTACCAGGAATTGAAGTATGGTTCAACAGGAGATAATCAATTAATGTAATTAACTACTTTAATAGAATGAATGGAAAAGACACAGGATCATCTCCTTTAAACCAGAAAAGGCATTTGAATGAGATTCCACTTCCTTTCATGGTATAAACATTCAAAAAACAAAAATAGAAGATAATGTGCTAAAACATGATAAAGAGCATACGAGGAAAACCGATAGCTAACATTACTCTCAATAGTGAAAAACTGAATGATTTTGCCTAAGATGAGGAACAAGAGAAGGATACAAGGATTCACTATCACACTTCCCATTCAATATTCTACTGGGAATTAGGTAAGAAAAAGAAATAAATTTTATAAAATTAAAAAGATGAAGTAAAAGTATCCCTATTCAGAGATCACATGATGCTATATATAGAAAATCCTGAAGAATCTAAACATAACCTACTAGAGCTAATAAATGAATTCAATAAAATGGGAGGATACAATACCAGTAAACAAAAAGGAATGGTGTTTCTATAAACCAGCAAGAGATGATCCAAACAGGAAATCAAGAATATAATCATGTGTACAATGTCAACTAAAAGAAAAAAAATCTAGGAATAAATTTAGCCAAGGATTTAAAGATTTGCACACAGAAAACTATGCATCATTGCTGAAAGAAAATAAATGGAAAGATATCCCATGCTCATGAACTGAATGAATATAATGGTTAAGATATCGTTTCTACTCAAAGGAATTTACAGACTTAATGCAATTCCAATAAAAATTCAAACAGCCTTCTTTGAAGGATTGGAAAAGTTAATCATCATATACATATGGAATGGCAAAGGAACTTGAATGGCCAAAAAACATGTTTAAAAAGAAAAATATTATTGGAGGACTCACACTTCCCAATTTGAAAACCTAT
>JAQZBX010046621.1:0-20716 GCA_029593785.1 Cabassous unicinctus | reverse complement strand
GTGTACATTAGTAATGTGAGTTGGTATATACCACGTAAACTTTAATGGGATTATTTTATTGAACACTAGTAAATGATAGAAGTACAAAATTTTAGATTTTCTTTCCAAATATATGCCAATATAGATGGAGGAGGCAGAAAAATTGCCCACCCTTCCATAGTTGTCCAAGTCCTAGTTCCCAGAACTTGTAATTCTCTACCTTTCATGGAAAAATGGACTTTTCTGATGGAATTAGTTAAGGAAATTGAGATGAGGTGATTTTCTTGTGTTATTTCAGTATGACAGAAATTCTGTCTATAATCATAAAGGATTTTACATAGGACAGATGGAGTCATGAGCAACAGAAACAGAGAATAAGATTGATAACACAAGCAGATTGGAGTGATATGACTACTGGCTTGAAGGAGTCTACAAGCCAAAGAATAAGGACAGCCTGTGGAAGCTGGAAAAGCAAGGAAACAGTTTCTAATAGAGCCTCCAGAAGGAATGCAGCCTGCTGACAACTTGTTCATATAACAAACCTTTTCTTGCTTTTGTCTTCTGGATAATTTTTAGTTGTTTTAAGCAACTAAATATGTGGTAATTTGTTTCAACAATAATAAGAAACTAATAGAGGAGACAGAAAATCAGTTTTGGAAAATTCATATGTAAACCTAATTAAAAGGAAGAAAATGCTGCAGTTTTCAACCTTGACCTAAATTCACTTAGCAAAGCATATTGGATTGGTAATATGTCAGGTTTAGGTTTTCTACTCCAATTCTGTTCAACTCACCAGATTCATAATAATTTTTTTAATTGGGAATTATTCATCTCCAATTGCTCATATATTGGCTGGTAAAGCCAAATATGCTTCTAATAAATTAAAGTCAAACAATAAAACAAATATTTTAATAACATAAAAAGTTTGAAAACTAATGTAATCAAATTAATGCCAATTTTGAATCTTAGACCATAAATATACATGGAATATTTTGAATTTTCTGCTTTCAGCTCTTCTCTTTATTCATGACCAATGCTAGAAATGCCTTTACTGACCTGAAACACACTTCTAGGCTTTTGCTCATTGACAACTTACATGCAAATGTCATAACTGTAGTTAATTACTAGTTACTTAACCTCACATATCATGCCTACTCTCCATCAATCCATCCAATTATAGAAGCATTTTATAAATGCATAGCTCTTTCACATGACTTTCAGCTCCTTAAGAAATGGTGTCACTTGCACAATGACAATAACTTTGTCATTGTTATTTTTCCCTAACTTCATTTTCACCCCAGAGCCCACTAAATAAAAATGCCAAAAATTGTGTCTTTGATATTATGGTTTTATAACAAAGGCAATTCTAGGCAACAGTGACTAGCATAAGACTATCATATGGGAAAAATTTCATGCTTATTGTATTTAGATGAACATAAACATTTTGCTTTGTGTATATGCCTGAATGAGAGGGATGAAAGGTAGAATCCTTATTCTTTTTTTTAGTACATTGTGCCATATTTCTTATTCCATGCATTTTCAGCACTTTTATGTTGTTTTATTTTCCCTTATAATTTTATTTTTTTGTGATATAAATTGACTTTAAGCTGAAGATAAAAATGGGCCAGAAAAGATTGGGAAATTGATGGAAAAATGGTGTAATAAAAGGAAAAATAAAAACAAAATGGAAGCAGGTGTGACTTAAGCAGTTGGGTGCCTGCTTACTACATGGGAGGTCCTGAGTTTGGTTCCCTGTGCCTACTGGAGAGGATGAGCAAGACAGCGGGCTGATGTGACAAGATGGCACAGCAAGCTGATGCAACAAGATGATGCAATGAGGAGACACAGTTAGGAACACAATGAGAGACACAACAAGCAGGGAGCTGATGTGGCTCAAGCAATTGGGTGCCTTCCTCTGACATGGGAGGTCCTAGGTTAGTTTCCTGGTGCCTCCAAAAAAGAAGACAAGCAGGCACAGAGAGCACACAACAAACAAAGGGAGCAGACTGCAAGCACAAACAACTGGGGGCAGGGAATAAATAAAAGAAATAAATCTTTAAAAAATAAATCCTTTTAATTCTACATTTAAAATGTCTGGCTTAAAAAAAAATAAACCTTTGAACATTGAGTAAAAGATGGAGATGGCAAAGAGGGTGATCTAATTCTAAAGTACCTCCCAAGAAATGACTCTTGCATACTTCCATCAACATTAGGCTATTTTTTCATTCTTTTAGAAACTATACCCTTTATTAATTGGCATGTCTTTATTTATTTTCAAATTTATGTTATGAAATATGTTTGATTTAATTTTACAAATGATATATTTTTATAACTGGAATAATTAGCTAGGTATTTTGGGTTAAAATGAAAAGCATTAAGATTTATCCCATTAAAATTAAATTAAAGAAAAATTAACCATTTATTAACTTTCATTTAATAACAGGCTTTTCAAGAGAAATTTTAAACCCTTAAATAAATAAAGGTTGCTTATATTAGTTTGAATGAGTGGCATGGGTTATTAAGAATTTCTTCAGTGCATCCTTCACATCATTTTCTTTAGGCTGTAAATTAGAGGATTCAGCATTGATATCACTATAAAATCATAATATCATATAAAATACCATTTTAACAGCATTTCATGAGGTTTTCATCCTTGGTTGCAAATACATGAGAAAAAAAGTACCTTAAAATAGAACACAGTGATAGTAGTCATGTGATAAGCACAGGTAGAAAAGAATTTATGTCTCCCCTTCTGAGGAATCTATCCTCAAAATGGTGAGGGAAACATGGAAGTAGTAGATCAGAACATTGATCCAGGAAAAGAAAAAATTAGTCCCAAAAAGATGAAATTACTGCTTCTGGATTGTAGGTATCAGAAAAAGTGAAGGCTAACAGAGAGACATTATCACATTAAAAATGACTGATTATATTTGAAGAGCAACATGACACAAAGAACACACAAGAGGATACAGTCATTGCCGTGGTCAGAGATTAGAAAGTGCAGGTATTTGAGGAATGCTAGCAGAGGGCAGATCTGCCAGGAACCATTGCCATGTGGAGCAGAGGATTTGTATTTGTCAGGGAAACAGAACTGACAGGAGATATCTCTAAGTAATATGAGTTTTTATAAAATTCTCTCATGCGACTGTGGGGATGCACAAGTCCAAAATCTTCAGGGCAGGCTCCAAACCAGGGACTCTGATAAAGGTCCTTGATGAGTTCCCAGGACATGTAGGCTGTCTGAAGTGAAGCCGGGTACTTTCTCTCTGAATGCTGAAATCACTTCCCCTTTTACACCTTTCAACTGATTAGACAAAGCATCACTCATTGCTGACAGCCATCTCCTTGGTTGATTGTAGTTGTAATCAGCCATCTATACAATCAATTCACTGAGGATTAAAGTCCTTGAAATGTCTTTGTTTTACAATTAGCCCAATGCTTGCTTGAACAAACAACTGGGCAAAATTACAGGCAAGTTGACACATTAACCTAACCATCACAAAGTTGCTGATAGACATGTAGCAGTCATAGGCCATTATAGCTAGCAAGAAAACTAAGAATCCACCCAGTTGGTCTGTACAATCATAAACTGGAGATAGTTTTCTTCTCAACCAATGGGTTGACCAGCATTTTATGGCCAATAATCATAAAATATCCCACCTGATGACAACCAAATATCAGGGGCAGGGGAGATCAAGGGGGTTTGAAGTCGATGGCCCATTCAGGGTGATATGTCCCAAGTTCCCAGCACTGGTCAGACCATGGATCACCAGTAACACATGAGAGTGAAAACATTGTTAAGGAAATAAATAAATGAAAAAGGACAGATGTGAAGAAAAATAAATTGAAAATAGAAAGAAATTATTAAAAATTAAGAAAAGCTGACAAAATGCTAATGTGTAATTTTCAAAATGATATAAACTCCTTATGCAGATATAAAGTAAATACATGGCAAAATGTATTTTCTATTTCATTAATAAGAGACTCGATAAAATGATAATTGTTTCAAATGGCTTTTAAGTATTTTAAAAGGGCCAACAAAGTAAGGTTTTGTTTCCTTGTAAACATTTATTGAAGATAACATGCATATGTATGTATAAGTACATACAGCATAAGTGTAAATGAATTTTAATTGTCCTTTAAACAGGAACAAGAAGTGAATTCAAGTCTATGAGTGATATTCACTCTTATCCTGTAAATTTAATATTATGAATCCATTCACTTTAATCGCAGGGCATGGTGATACTAAGAGGTAGTTTAAGAGATGCCCTATATTCCAGACATATACTTTCTTTCCTCTATTAGCAGTCAGATTTTCCCTTGTACTGTATGCCTGGCAGTATAGTAACTCCTTTTATGCTTATTGATTCAGAGACATGGGAGACAAAAATGGCAAGTTGGCAGCCTTATGTTCCAGTTCAGTGGAATCACTGAGGAGACCTTTAGGGCAGCAAAGCATAAGGTCAAATGGACAAGAAGCAAAACTATTGCTAGTGGATCACATTGGTAATAGTGATTGGTGCCTCTTCCATTTTGGCCCTCTCATCTTGGGCCCATGAATCCTAGCTATGGGAGAAACAGTACCATACATTGCACACTGATGTAGAGCATATACAACACCCTGAAAAATAGTCATCCAGGCTGAAAAAGTATTGCTGCCTGTTAAATTTTGATTTAATCTTCAATACTCTGTTTCGTGGTTCTATCAATCTATCTGTTTTAGGATGACCTGGTAAGGTCAAGAAACCACATGAACATGGAAACACTGCCATAATTCATTTGTTACAAAGTGATTATTTTTAAGCAAAACAATGTTTGTGGAATACCAAGATTGAGATTATTGAATTCTATAGGCACACGGATGGTAGTTTTGTAGAAACATTGTGTGAAAAGAGGTCAAATTATTATCCTGGCTATGAATCTTTTCCAGTTTTAAGAAAATGCTGCCCTTCCATAATGAAAGTGGTGCAATGTAGTCCACCTGCTACCAGGTAACAGGATGTTCACCTTGGTGAATGGTGACATATCAAGAATGAGTGTTGGTTTCTGCTGCTGGCAGATGGGACAACAGCAGTGACTTTGCCCAGGTTAGCCTTGATGAGTGGAAATACATGTTGCTGAGCCCATGTTTAACCTTCATCCCTGCCACCATGGCCATTTTGTTATTGAGCCCTTTGGACAGTGACAGGAATGGCTGTGAGAAAAGGGTGACTGGTATTTACTGAACAGGCCATCCTGTTCTCTTGATTATAGAATCCTCCTCTGCGAAAGACACTGTCCCTTGAGCATTTACATGGGTGGTAAATATCTTCATTATTTTCATTGATTCAGAAAGTTCTATCCACACAACTCTCCCAAAGACTAATTAGTTTCCATCTCCAGTTTTCCAATCATGTTCCTTATAAATACTGGCCACCCAGCTAAACTCCTGGCCACAGCCCTTGAATCTATACACAAATGCACTTCTGGCCATTTCTCCTTCCAAGCAAAATAAACTCCCTCGAGGTTTTGCCGACTGGAAAGATTACCCTCCAACACAGTCCTTCAGGGATGTTCCCGAATGGGGCTGTAGAGCTGCAGTTGTCCACCCTTGGGTGGTGTCTGCATATTGTGTGAATCCTTCTGTAAAAAAGGCCCAAGTTTTCCCCTCTTATGATGAAATCCCTAAGTAGCCTTAACTGTGAACTGGGAGAGAGAAGGTAAGGGAAAGAAATGGAGACCATGGGCTTTTGAGACATTTTATGCAACTTATTTGTGCCTTCAGGACCTGCTAGAGCCTGATTTCATATAAACCACTTCCATTTGTTGATGGAGTCCTACAGTTCATGACTGATCTAATGGCTTATTGGGTCAGACATTTCATGATAGGTAATTCAGTTCTTATGGCTATTAGGTGGCCCAGGGGTAAGCATTCAGACTATTCTAAGACCCGGTAGTGGGCTAAAAGCTTTTTATCAAAGGCAGAATAATAATAATATGCAAAGGATTGCAAGTTTTGCTACAAAATTCCATGTTTCTGCTCTATGATTCTCATTTAGAGCCCTGACAAACACTCTAAACAGCATCTCTATTTGGCACCATTGGATATGCTGGATCAGTATGGCCCAAGTGGCAAAGCAACTTTCCTAGCAGTCTGGAACTGTTTCAGAGACTCCCCTTATTTCTGCCCCCCTCAAAACGAGCAACTTTTTAGTTACTCAGTAAGTAGTTGGAGTAGTACACCCAAATGAGAAATACGTTGCCTTCAAAATCCCTTGAGGTCAACTAGGCATTCTGCTTCTTTTATGGTTGTGGGACTGGTCATTTCAACAGATTAACATTCATTTGAAAAGGGATATCTTGACATTGCTCACCCACTAAGTTAGACTTTCTTGGTGTGGGAACCAGGCATCCATTTATATTTTCAAATTCTTTCTAAGCATTTCCTACTTACATAGGCAGATATTAGTCTATAGATAAGCATATGAGGTGCCTAAGACAAGGAAGGACCATATAAAACTCAAAACATGTTGCCTTTAACTCTGTTGGACCTCAAATATTCTAATATTCTATCACATAGAATATTATTGTTACCTCTCTACTGACCCAACTCTCCTATTAAAACTTCTAATACATATATTTCTCCTTTCTGTGAGATTCACAGTGTGAACCATTTTTTCTGCCACTTTAGATTATAACACTTTAAAATTTAAATAAGAAGCATAATAATTTTTATTAAACAATTATAAATTATATTATATGTTGTGTTTTCACATTATTTTATCACACACATATTTATTAAATTCTTAAGGATTTAAAGAGGTTATTTTCCCAAATAACAGGGAAACTGGATTTCATTTAAATTAAATTAATACCCTAATATCACATAACTAATACATATCAGAACTAGGACTACATATAGAAAATAATCATTAGATTATTTGCCTAGTCTATGCCATGTTTTTCCCCTGAAGGGTCATTTTTTTTATTAGGAGCAAAATTGCCTACAGTATTCATTTATTTCATGTAGTTTGTTGTTAAAGATTTTCAGTTGTATGCTATGGGGGGAAAATCTCAAATTGTTTCATTTCTGTTCCAGAAGAAAATTATTGTTTTCTCTTTGAGCATCCTTTGTGGACTCTAAGAACAGACATAAAAACTGGCATAATTATCTAAATGCATAATTTTAACAGTGTAATATAATTGTATGACTAGTTCAATTCCAGAGGAAAGAAGAAAAGTTTTTGATCACTTACACCATATTTTAAAACTGTAACCTTTCATCTCAAACTGGAGTATGTGCTTTAATATTTAATTTTGTGGAGTATGTGCTTTAATATTTAATTTTGAGGTAGTGTGTTCTAGTTTACTCAAAGTTATGTTTAAATTGAACCATACAGCTTCTATGGAATATTGCTGGGAAAATAAGAATGTCTCTCTGCATAAATAGGTCAATAGAGCTGCATTTCAGATATCTGCTTTAATTTTCTTGATGGAAGATAATAGAAGAGCAGAAGTAGAAAGATGGGACCATATTTAAATTAGAGGGAATTATTAAAGAAATAAAATTAGCTTCCAGCCATCTATTTGTTGTATATCATTTAGGAATCATAATTTTATTTTGTGACAGAGGATTTTAAATGACTATTACATGATTTTACCTTTTAGATAATTGATCTGGAAGTCATTTTATTTTATATTATTTTAAAATTTTATTTTCTTTTAAACTTGTTGGCTTTATAGAAATAATTCAATAGCAGAGGATATAGTTTGTACTGTTTCTAGGTGATAATGATTACAGAATTTTGCATAACACAATGTTATTGTATATATGTTTTAGTGGCTTATCGTGTGGAGTCAGAGAAATCTGAACTTTAATCCTGGCTCTGCCAACAAACTGTGTGACCTTCATCAAATTATTTATCTTGTTTCATTTTCTCATGTATAAAGTGATATTGAGATATTTAATTTGTATATTGTAGTGTAGTTTATATAAATTTTTGCCCACAAAATTCCTAATGTTAATAACCACTTAATATTCTGTGATAACTTCTATCATAATTTTTTTTTCATTTAATATTTGTAAAACTGTTCTCATGGACCTATGGTACTTTATGATTTCAGTTAATATAAGAGTTGAGGAAATTGTTTTGAGTCTTTCACATTGATCATTTCTTAAAAAATCAAGATCTAAATCCTCTTAAAGTGAAATTAGCTATACATATACACAACCAGTTATATAGTCCTGAAATATTAGTTTACAGGAATATCACTTTGCAGATCAGTCCAGATGAATGAATAGTACATTCTGTACCATGATTCTATTTCCTTATATTGATGTAGAGAATTTCTGTGAAGGGATATTATTAGCTAAAAAAAAAAATGCCTTCAATTGTAAAACAACTTATTGCTCTACAGAGAAGATAAGTGAACAAGAATAGTCAGAAAATTATATTGTCAAGAATATCAGGAGAATTTAAGTAAAACCTACTCTTATTTCTTTCACATGTCCATAACCAAAATGTGGTGACAGAGATGAATCATTTTGGTCACCTAAAACATAGTGATATTTCCTGGATTCATTTTTAATGGGGTGATATTTAAAATCATTTTTACTGTAATATAACAAACACACATACACAAACACACACATTTATGTTTTAAATAAGAACTACTTAGCTTCGGGTTTAGAGCTCACTCATTTATTAATATTTGATAAAAATTAATTGATTTTATAAATTCCTATTGATTTATTTCAGATACATACAATGTGGATGTGATATTTAAATTTCATGCTTCTTTTACATAATACCAGAAATTTAACTTAACACAAATATTTAAATGCATCTAAGAAATAAGCATTTAGCCTTAACACCACGTTCATGAATTTGAATAAGACCTGCCTTAAAATTTAATTCATTGTAGTTTTTATACGTGATGGAAAGATGAAGTTACTTTTCCAAGCTTACACTGTGTGGGATCCCAAAGCCCCTGCTCTCCCTCCTTAAATGAAACAAAGTCCATAGAATGTAACCACTTGTGTTACACAGACATAAATTAAAAATTAACAACCCTCCCCAAAACAAAAATTAAGTCCAATTGATATCATAGACTGTAATTTACTCCAGGCTGTATACTTCTTTCCTACAATAACATCTCCAGATCCCATTTGTGTGCTTCATGTGACCCTCACAGAAACTCTGTTATGAAATGCTTTTGTTCTGATCCCTTTATGCTGCCCCTCATTTTCCCACCTCCTTACCGAGCACTACTTTTGTTCTCTGGGCTTCCACCTTCAAAGACCGTCTTCTGTTTGTAAGTCCCAACGTTCATCAGTGCTGAGTGTGTTCTTTGGTCTTGCAGCTGCCCCGACACATGCCCTCCAGTTGGAACACACTGTCAATAAGTACTAAATCTTACATTTTAATTCCGGGTTATAGATAATCTCAGTCCTCCACAATTGTCTTTTCTCAGCTATGGCACTGAAGTCATGTTAGAGTTGTCATCTTGCTGAAATTTCTCCAGCGGGTGTTAGTCAAAATACAATATGTAATGGATTCTTTAAATACACTAACTAGTGATACATTTTTCAAAATTTGCTTGCATAATTTTATTTCCTTTCACTGTGCTTCTTCTTATCTTCCTAATTGTTGTTTTGTCCCTATCACTCTTTAGCAAATAGTTTTGTATGTAATCCAAGGATTATTCTAAGAGATAGAGAAATACAGGGAGAGAAACGTGTGGTAAAGAAAACTGGAATGAAGTAATTGTTTTAAAGAAATGTATTTTTTGTGATCCCAAAAATACATTAATACAAAAATTATATTATTTATTGATAACATAGTGACTGAAATTAAATTATAAATTTTTATAAGATTTCTTGTATGTTTTCATGAAACAACAAAAGTTCTCTGAATTTATACAGAAATTAGAATTTAGCTTAATTATATATATTTTACTATAGAATTCTCTGAGGCAAATGAGCATATTTTTTTTCTAACCAATTTATGAAGTTGTTTAGTCTATGTATTAGAATATTTTTTCACCTACATCTGAGAAAGCCTTTCTGGGAAAATAAAGATATGTTGTTTTATTCTCAATCTAGTCATTTCAGGATCATTTGCACATTCTTTTTTTGACATAAGAACATCTCAATATGACAAAACTTTATTGCAGTACATTTTAATGACAAAAATCATTTGTTGATCAATAAATGTAGCCTTGCCCAATGTATGTAATATGTTTTACTCGTTTAAACCCTGGAAAATATATGGACCAAGGTACTTAGCTATGACACACTGAAAAAAAATGAAAGTTACCATTTAGAATTGCTCCTAAATATGGATGCCGAATTCAACTGTGTTCAATCAGGAAGGCTTGCTGTTCATATATGGATGTGGTTGGTACTATAAGCTGTGGAGACTCAAGCTGCCTTCATTGCCCCAAGGACCAATGAAGCTTCTTACAATTTTTTTTTTTACCAGGGCTAGGGACAGAGCCACAGCTTTGTGGAATAATCCAAGTCATGCAGACATAGACTGTAATTGCCCAGAGAGACTGATGAAGCTTCATGCCCCTTTCTCCCCTGCCTGGGGTGGGAATGGAGCTGCAGATATGGGCAGTAATCTATGCAGTATAGGTACAAGATGACCGCGATTGCCCTAGTAGACTTCCAATTATTCAGTCTGTGCCAGCTAAATGTACCTGCAGTAACCTGGATAGACGGTGCAGGGCTCACCAGCTTCTTCCATGCTGGAGTTGGGGTTGAAGCCTAAGCTAGAACTGCAGACCAATCTGGGTGAAAGAAACCGGTCTCTACCATCATTGTGATTTTTAGTTAGCCCGGCTTCTCCTCATGCTGGGGATGGAGTCAAAATGGTGGCTACCAGCCTCCTTCTGACTTGGACAGGCTCAAATTTTAGCTGTTCTTAGGGTTATACTTTAGCCAGCCAAATTTACTAATGAGTAGCTGAAATCGGTGGCCAACAATCTCTTCCTTCTCTATTTTTGGGAATGGAGCTTCCAATTCCTGCCACAGAATAGCTCTTGGTTTGGCTTATGCTGCCAAAGTAGGATGATAACCAGCCTCCATGGCATGACTTATAGTTTCTCAAATAGGCAGGCTCAGCTCCTCCCCAGCTTCCTTCCTGCCCAAGGTTGGCCTGAGGCTTAAACTAGAGCAGCAATTTGATCTAGATGGAAAGCAGCCAGTCCCTACCGGCACTGTGATTTTCAGTCAGCCCAGCTTCCCCTCGTGTCAGGCATGAAGTTAAGATGGCAGCTACTGGTGTCTTTCTGACTTGGACAGTTTTAAACTTTAGCTGTTCTTAGGATTATACTTTAGTCTGTTGAATTTACTAATCTGTAGATGAATTTGGTGCCACCATCTCTTCCTCCCATTTTTTTAGGAATTTGAGCTTCCAATTCCAGCCACAGAACAGCTCTCAAGGCAGTTTGTGCCTCCAGTGGAGGATGTTCACCGGCCTCCGTGGCGTGATGTGCTCTACTTAAGAATTGTCTCTGCAGATGGGCAGTTTCCTCCTTCCATTCTTTCAAGAATGTTGCAGAATGAACTTCTGGTCTCCTGAAGCCCCCAAACAAGTGCTCTAGATAGCTCTGGCTGATCACCAACTGCCCATAGCAGGAGCTGATTCTAGGAGCTCTTTACTCTGCCACCATCTTGCTGGTTGTATTTAATCTCTGTTTGTTGAAATGAACTTTCATTTATCATCATTCTTCAAAGTTTACACCCAATAAGCAAAATCTGAGAAATGACTTCCCATTACCTCAAAACAAACATACTTCAGCCTTACTGATTCTGCTTTGTTTACTTTTGTAATGAGATTTATTTATTTGAATGCATATTATTAGTGGAAAAATACTTTTATTTCAATAATATACACTTTTTTCCCCAGCAAAGATGATTGTCCAGCATAACCATCCCATGAATACAATGTAATCAAAAGTTGATTCTTAAGACTGAATTTGAGATTTAACCCAATAATGTTCAGTACATCATTTTCTAGTATGTTATGCAATGAGAACTCACATGTCTATTAGAACAAATACATTTTTGATAGCAGAGTGAGGATTAAATTTGAAAAAAATTTTTCAGAAACAAAAATACTGAGTACAATGTTGATATCATTTGGTCTTATAAAGAAATCCAGCTACCTGAAACAACAACATCTCAAATATATTTTCCTTATTATCTTTTGAGGTATTATTTTATGTGATAAAGAATAAAGTAATTCTGAATTGCTTCTATATCCACCTCTTATAAAACTTAAAATGTTTTCTGCATTCACATATCAGTTCAAATCGCCTTCAATTCAAGTCAGGTTTTCAATTATCACAGCAAATATTTAGCCATGGTTATATCCTGGTTTATCAGTTTAGCTGCTTCTTCAAACAAATTAACTAAAATAATTATTGTATGGAAAATAAAAGCTTAGTGCTAGGAGCAAAGATATCTTAACTTAAGCCTTTCAATATCTCACCAATAATTCAGTCCATAAATTAGACAAATTGATATCAAATTAATATGCAGTAAAATGCACTATCTGCTTTTTCTCCTAGTAAAGTAGCAAAAACTTTGAAAATAAATAATGCTCATGGTTTTCTATTTATCAGGTCAGTATGGTAAATCGGTATATTTAACCCTCAAGTTATCTTTTACTCTTCATCTCTGAGTTTTTTTACCTTTCCATTAAGGAAGAGTTTTTTGACTTCCATTGCTCACATTGGAACACACTGTGTAAACACATAAAACAGTCATCATTTAAAAATTACTGTTATGAAATTTTGATTACTATCTATATCTAGCACTGCATTGAAACTGCAATGACATTAAGGCAGGATTTTTGTCTGTCCACAAAATTGTATGACCAGGGCAAAATAGATTACTGATAGATATATTAGAAAATAGTGAGTCAAGAAATGAGTAACGGTTACGAACAAGAGTTAGCAATTCTATTATGCTGTGTAATAGTTATTGGACAATATATTATTATTCAGGTATGCTAATGATTATACCTTCATAACAAATCCAAGAGGTGAGTCCATTATTGCCTACCATAACAGATCTCAGATGAGGAGGAAAGGCATATAGAATTTTAGTAATTTCCTCAAAACTAAATATCTCATATGAGTGATACCAGCAGGCAAAAGTAAATTTTCTGAGTACAGACTCCTTGCTTTTAAGTAATTTAATATACAGAATGAAAGACCAAAATGACCTTTTCAATTTGTCCAGTGAATTTCATGCCTCCTGACAATACTTTATGAAATAATGAATTCTTCATTATGTCATTGGTAGAAGTAAGAGAGAAACAGATGTTTTTAAGGACTTTTATCATTGATATGGAGGCAGTGCTCACTAGAGGTTCTGAGAGAAGGAAGACGGAAAATTTGGTGTAATATGGGGGCATTTTCAGGATTTCTGAGTTTCCCTGAAAGACATCGCAATGACAGATACAGGCCATTATATATCTTGTCATAACTTATAAAACTGTATGGGAGAGAGTGTAAACTGCAATGTAATCAATAATCCACACTTACTGACAATGTTCCAAAATGTGTTAATTAATTGTAACAAATGTACCACACTACTGAAGTTTGTTGTTAATGTGGGAAAATGCGGGCAGAGGAAGGAGCAGGGCAAATGGGAATCCCTTGTCTTTTTTATGTAACATTTATGTAATCTAAGTATCTTACAAAATAAAAATAAGAATAAAAAAAGAAGTAAGGAAGAAGGTTGATATGTGAAGAATTTGCAGGTTTTTGTCCTAGGTGATCAATAAGATGAAGATGATAAAAATAGAAGGAGATGTAGAAAAAAATGGAGTAGGAAGAGTTAGAGGAGGAGGAGAGGAATGAAAATGAGTTGGAAAAATAGAAGTAAAATTATACGTAGATGTAGAAGAAGAAAGGAGAATGAAAAGGAGAAGGAAAAAAGGGAAAAGGAAAATGATGATGAAGGTGAAGAAGGAGAAAATTTGGAAAAGAAAGTGGATGAGATCAGTTTTACCTATAATGATTTTGAAATTCAATTAAAATTTTAAAGGGCAGAACTAGAACCCCAGAAATATATTACACCGGCATATGTGGAGTTATGCAAAACTCAGATATATAAAGCAACCACAGTTGATAAAATGAAAAGGGAATATAGAACTTTATACTTCTACTTAGATGCAGAATTCTACACAAAATATTGATCAGACTTTTTTAATTTTTAAAAAGCCATACAATATAAAAATCATTTTCTTGAGTTCACCAGGAAGTTGAAGTTGCAAACATTTAAGTGATTTCAATTCAAAATACCCTTAAGGAGATGTGACAAATGATTCATTTCTACTTTTTCAAAAGGTGGAAGAAATAGTTGGACATAGTACAAGCAGATAATAATAATTCAGCTAAATTATAAAGAACTGTTAAGCCAATTGTGGTCTAGAGTATCAGATGGAAAAAGAAGAGAAACCTAGAATGAAGGGGTTTGCATTCACTCTCAAAACCTTCTCTGCAATTATGTACCAAATGTTCATGAGAAAGACTGGGGGCTGGATGGTTCAGGTTCAGTCAACATCAAATTGTAACCCACAAAATACCAAACATCCTCCTATCTAACCAAATGAAAGACCACTATTACTTTGCCAACTACAGCTTTATTCTTACTTTAGTCTTAAAAATAGATGATTTATTGAGATACATAATCATAGAATTGCTCTAGTTTTCTGAAAGCATTCAATCAATAACAGAGTTTGCTTCCACGTATCCTACCCTTAATTATTCAAACAAAGTCTAGAACCTATCATAGGTTCTTTCTAGCACCCTCTATGAAGAATCTTCATATTTTCTCATAATATGTGTTCTTCACTGCATTGAGTGGAGAAGTCATCTCGTTGAACCACTTGTGTTGCTCATGGTCTTCGGTTAAAGAGCATTGACAATTAATAACTTAAAAAATCTACTGGAGAAGATGAACAACATGCACAGGAAAATGGAAAATTCATCAGAGATGTATACTATAAGGCAATTTCCAATAAAATCCTGGAAATAAAATGTTAAAAAGCACACACAGAGAAACACAATATCAGAAATATAGAAATCTTTCAAACATTCATAGGTAAAGTCCATTAAACTGAGAACAGGGTGAGTTAACTTGACTAATTCCAGTAGGAATTAACCAAATAAAAAGATAGTTAAAGAGAAAGAAAGTGGTAGAAAATTATGCAAGAGCTGTGGGGCAATCTCAAACAGCTTATTATACAAGGAGTTAGGGTTCAGCAACAGGAATAGAATAGAGAGGAAATAGACCAGAATAAATATTTAAAGAGATAATGGCCAAGATATTTCCAAAATTAAAGAAAGACATCAAATTACAAGGCCCCAAATGTCAGTGAACTCTAAGGAAGGATAAATAAAAAATAGTCAACTGACCATAAAACACATGTAAATTCATCAGGTTCAATGCTGAAAAACAAGTATAAGTATATAATTATGAAGGCACTCAGAGATAAATACATATAAATACGGAATAACAAACGTAATAAACATGAGACTTGACAATGATAATGATACAAGCAATAAGATAATGATAAGTTATATTTATTTATTTATTGTTTTTTATTTTTATTTTTTTTACATTTTATTTTTTTTATTGTGGGTAAAAATCAAATTTTTCACAATACATATCAATATTTGTAAAATGATATATAAATACATATGCATATATGTGCATTTGTTTACATAAATGTTATTTGTTATATATATATATATATTTTTTAAAGGTACTTACATTACCTAAATATTACTTAGAAATTACAGGGATTCCCATGTTCCCCACCATCCACACCTCCAACAACATCCCACACCACAGTCCTCATCCATGTGCTACAACACCCGCAATGGATATACACGTCCTGGGGTGTTGCCACCAAGCATAGACCACAGTTCACATCACAGACCACACTCTCTCCCACCCAGTTCTGCCTGGTATATTCTGATGGAAAGTGGCCTACATCCATCGCCACTTCACCACTCAGGACAACCCCCAAAGTCCCAAAAAAGCCCCAGTATTTCAACTGCCCCTCCTCTCCCTGCCCCAAAAATGTCCGGTGGCCACCGGCTCCACCTCACTGTTACAATTTCTTCTATTGCTTGAATCACAATATGTCTACAACAGAACACCACCAAGGGTACAAGGGGGTCTGCAGAGAATCATTGGTGGGGGTGTCTGGGATGGGGGATTCATGGGAGTAAGTCCATCTGAATATACATGAAAGATATATAAAATTGTTCAAATGATCAAGGGATAGGGCATGGTCATGGTGGGTAGACAACTACTCAATTAATGAGAGAGTCTGAATTCCCAGTATGGAGAGCTCTGCTACATTCCCCAAGAGAGCAGCAACAGTCCCCTGGGTGCAGAGGCAGTGTCTCGCAAAAGAGGATGGCCCACCGATGGGTACTTGTTATTGAGGACTAGCCTTATGAGTATTTGCTCTTCTAATTGAAACTTAGCCTACGGTTATGGGGTGCCTAAGGGTTACCACCTGAGAGCCTCCTTGTTGCTCAAATGTGGCCTCTCTCTAAGCCAAACTCAGCATTTGAATGCATTACCTTCCCCCCAACGTGGGACATGAGTCCCAGGGATGAGCCTCCCTGGCAACGAGGGATTAATACCAAGTGCCAACTGGTAACATAATCGAAAAAAGAACTTGAATAAAAGGGGGAAAAGGTAAAGAGAAATGAGTTCACGTGGCTAAGAGACTCCAAGAGAGTCGGGAGGTCATCCCAGAGGTAATACTTATGCATACCTCAGTAGGATCTCATAGAACACCAAAGTAGATATCACCCCACACTGAGGGACCCCTGAGGGCTCTGGTGATACCCAGGTCCTATACAAGTGGGGATAGCCACAGAAATTGAAGCCTAATGAGTGGGCTCTTCATTGACATCTGTGTTCCTGAGAGTGACAGAGTAGGACTCAAATAAGTCATCCCTGCACATGGTCCACCAGTCCCTTCTACTCAAACCTATATATGATGCAGGAGTTTTTAGGTGTACTCCCAGATACTGTATCCTCTGCCCCACCTATGTGCCAGCCATGCCTGGAATCTCAGTGGAGCTGCAACTCCTACTCTACAGCTCAATGGACTCATCCAAGTAACCTGGCAAGGAGATGATGATGGATAACGGCCATCCCAGGGAATGGAGACGGCCTGCAGCTGATGGCAAGATCATCCCATCCACTATATCCATGGGATACAAGCCCTCTCTCACTTGGAGGTGGAGTGGACATCACCTTCCAAGTCCCCTCAGGATTGGGGGAGAAGCTGTGGAATAGAGTGTTAAGTTATATTTAAAGTACTGATTGATAAAAAAATTTCCAGATTTCAGTTTCAATACCCACTGAAAACAACTTTCAAATATCAGGACATAATAAAGATTTGTTAGGAAAGATTGCACAAGCACACAAATAGAAAGAGAGAAAAATATTTTGTTCTGCCAGGAGACTTATACTTTAAAAGCCGAGTCTCTGAAAGCCAATGATTATATAAAGTGTATACATTCATTATACACTTTGGATCAATTAGCAAGAAACATCAGCTATGTACAGTGGGGGAAGCATACAGAGATTGAGAGGTAAGGAATTTTCTTGTTTGTTTGTTTGTCTGTTTTTTCTTTGTTATTATTTTTGAAATAATGAAGATACTCTAATAATTATTGATGTGATGAATGCAGAACTATGCAATTATAACAAATATCATCGATTGCACACTTTGAGTAAATTGTATGCTTTATTAATATGTATCAATAAAATTGATTTGTTTAAAAAAATACCTACATAGGTATATGATAATAGAATGACAATTCTGCTAAACATATGTATAAATGATACTAAACTGTAAAAATGAAGAAAAATGTATCAAAAAGTTGATGTGTAAATTTTTAATTGTTTTAAAAATAATTGCTTAAAGTCAAATGAGGTTGATGAGTTGTTGGGTTTAAACAATAAATAAAAGTAAAATTTATTACAAAAGCAACATAATGGGAAAGACGAATCTTTACTATTTTGTAATTTTAATTTTGTCAGCTATTATTTTAGGTAGGCTATGATAAATTAAACGTGCATAAAATAATACCTATGACAAACACTGAAACAGAGAAAAAAAAATTATAAGTATAAATGATTAAAATAAGGATATCACTATAATCACAAAAAATTATTATACCTGAGTAGAAAATGTTATAAACAAGTTTTAGATGGTAAATTTGATAAATCAGATAACATAAAATTGTACATTTCCTCTAAAATCAGAAGAAATGTGTAACATATTTAGTCCAATGTCTCTAAAAGAAATTGAATTTTTACATAAAAGTTATCCAAATAAGAAAAAATTATGAAATAGTTTTCCAAATGTTTATCTCACCTTTAGAAGGTAGAAAGAGTGCTGAGAAACACCTATTCAACCCAGCAGAAATAGACAATCCCTTGGGAGATAGTAGAGCAATCATATAAAAGATATCTAGATTCCAGGATTACTGCAAGGAAATGAACGACTCATAAAGCCTGGTTAGCTAGCGTCAGCACTGGTGCACCCAAGGATGATACTTTGCCTTAGTGAGCTACTCTATTTCTGAAACACTTGCTTATATTAACAAAGTTTACTTATACTAATAAAGCCCTTAATTATACTAATAAAGGTTAAATTCACAGCCCAATCACACCATCTGATATTCACTGTTGCCTGTAGAGGGTTCTTTCTTTCTGTAAAAATTTGTACGTTTGGGTATGTTTAGCAGCTATCTCCAAAATTACAGTCTTTTATTAGCAGCTTTAGTGATGTCAGCAAACAACATACACTTTGCATCCCTGTATTTGGTGATAGTTTTTTAATATAATAAAGTAATGTATGGTATGTTTACAACTCTGAAAAGACTGATATATATTTGTAGGAAAAATGTCATGTGATAATATGGTGATTAAGAATTTGAGTTCCAAATTCAGTCTGTCTGGGTTCTAATTTGAGCCTGACCATGAATTAAGCTATGAAACCTCTGTTAGCCCTAGTTTCATCATATGTAAAATTCAGCCATTCAAATATATTTATTGTGGCACTCTTCTAGGTGTTGGGAACACAATATTGAACATAGTTGGCAAAAATCTTGTGCTCATACAGCTTTGATTGTGTAGGAAAACAGAGAAGAAACAAAACGTATCAACAGACTATGTAGAATGTAATGTTGCATAAGTGCTATGGAAAACAAATGTCTCAGTGGTGAGAGACAGATCAGGTGCACCTTTAATAGGGTATAAAAGATGGTCTTATGGTTTAGAGAATGAAAAGGACCCATGAAGTTATCTGGAGGAAGAGAATTTCAAGAAAAAGAAAAATTGTAAGTTTTCCAGGCTGCATCAGTACTAATGTGTAGAGGAAAGGGCGAGGAGGTCTGTGTGGCCACTACAGAGTGGGCTAGATCATGTTGGATGTGTGAGCTCTTGTAAAAAAATATTTTTACTCTTATTGTGATGGGAATTCTTGTGAGTTTTTTAAAGAAAGTGAAATAAGACAACTTATGCTTTAACATTATCACTCTGGCCTCTGAGATAAGACTCAAGGGGCATAAAGCAGAAAACAGGGAGATACAATCTAAAGGATGTGACTAATTTAAAGATTTAGATAATGTTTTTCCCGGCCAAAGTGGTAGCAGAGGAGATATTGAGAAATAATCACTCTCTAAATATATCTGCAGTATATATGGTATGCTAATGGACTCAATGTGATACATGCAGGATGTAGAGAAAATGCCAGTTTAAGTCTTAAGTCTTTGATCAAGTAGGAGGATAAGTTTTCATTCCTGGTGATTCAATTTGAGATATTACAAGTATCTAAGAGTTATCTTGTGAAGATAAAGTATGTTAATTATATACCTAAAGTCCTTTGAATATTGTCTTGTCACTCAGTAGGTGCTCATTAAATATAATGTGTTTTTACTATTATTATATCATGTCAATCATTTGCAAGCAAAAATTATTCATATTTTTCATGATCTATATCAGATTTTTAAATAATTTTTAAGTAGTTCAAATTATACCTTTACAATAGATAGAATTCTGACATACCACCATGCACAAAAGGATTTTGTTTTAAAAATTCTTCATACTTCCTCTTACATAAAACATGCTATACACTGACATAAATAGGGAAAAGAGAAGGAAAATGTCAACGGCTTACTGTGTTCACAGTGCTTTTTTTTATATTACATTTATTTAAAACCACATCATAAATTCTTTCTAGAATATATTATAAGAGGACAGGGTAGTCTCAATTTAGTTAAAACAAAGCAATTTCTGAACTTACTACTTTCTAAAAAATTAAAGAATCTTTTAACCAGAGTTACCAAAAATAGCAACAGGATTCATGTTCTAAATCATAGAAATGTACATAAATGAAAGTAAGGCCGGCAGAGTTTGTTAAAAAGACAAGAAAAAGTAAAAGTTCCATAAATTAAAGGCTCAACACATGTAGGAGGTGAGAGATTAGTTTAAAAAGTATATTATTAAAAATAAATCCTTAACAAAGATATAGCTAATAGTAAACAAAAGGAGAAATTGCAATAAATTTAAATTCTAGACAAAATAGAGATCAGAAAAAAATATAGTAATTTATATGTATATTATATATAATAACAACATTTTATGGAAATATAGGAGGTAGGGAAAATAATGAATATTTTAATTATTTTATAAATT
>JAQZBX010046620.1:0-20716 GCA_029593785.1 Cabassous unicinctus | reverse complement strand
ATTTCCCTTATGGCTAATAATGTTAAGCATCTTTTCATCTGCTTTTTGGCCATGTGTTTATCTTTGGAGAGATGTCTATTCAAGTCTTTTGCCAATTTTTTAATGGGTTGTTTGTCTTTTTGTTGTTAAGTTGAAGGATTTCTTTATATATCCTGGATATTAATCCTTTTGTCTTTTTGCTGTTAAGTTGAAGGATTTCTTTATATATACTAGATATTAATCCTTTACTGGATATGTGGTTTCAAAATATTGTCTCCCATTTTGTAGGTTGTCTTTTTACTTCCATGATAAAGTTCTCTGAGGAACAAGAGTTTATAATTTTGATGTGGTCCCATTTATCTGTTTATTTTGTTGCTTGTGTAAAGTCTAAAAAACCGTTGCCTACCACAGGGTCCTGAAGATGCTTCCCTATGTTTTCTTCTAAGAGTTTGATAGTTCTAGCCCTTATATTTAGGTGTTTGATCCATTTTGGGTTGAGTTTTGTATATGGTGTGAGAGAGATGTTCACCTTCATTCTTTCACAAATGAAAATCCAGTTTTCTCATCACCATTTTTTGAAGAGACTGTTCTTTCCCTATTGAGTGGTCTTTGCCCCCATGTGAAAAATCAGTTGGCTGTAAATGTGAGGATTGACTTCTGAGCTCTCAATTCTATTCCCTGGTGTATATGTGCTGTCCTTGTGACAGTACCATGCTGTTTTTTATTACTGTGGCTTTGAAATAAGTTTTAAGAATGGGATGTGTGAGTCCTCCAATTTCATTCTTCTTTTTCAAGATGGCTTTAGCTATTTGGGGCAACTTACGCTCCCTTCCTTATAAATCTGATGATTTGCTTTTCCATTTTTGCAAAGAAGGTTGTTGGAATTTTGATTGGGATTGCATTGAAGCTATAAATTGCTTTGGGTAGTATTGACATCTTAATGGGATTTAATCTTCTAATACATGAACCTGGAATATCTTTCCATTTATTTAGGTCTTCTTTAATTTCTTTCAGTAATGTTTCATAGTTTTCTGTGTACAAGTCCTTTATAGCCTTGGTTAGATTTATTCTTAGATATTAGATTCTTTTAATTGCTATTGCGAGTGGAATTTTTTCTTGGTCTCTTCCGATTTTTCACTACTTGTGTATAGAAACACTAGTGTTTTTGTGGTGTTTGTCTGGGAACTTTATGTGGATTTTTCAGGATTTTCTGTATATAGGATCATATCACCTGCAAACAGAGAATGTTTTTTACTTCTTCCTTTCCATTGTGGATGCCTTTTATTTTATTTTTTCTACAAAGAACTACAAATACAGTGGTGACAGTGGCTATCCTTCTTTTCCTCCTGACCCAAGAAGGAAAGCTTTCAGTCTTTCCCCATTAAGTATGATGTCACCTGTAGGCTTTTCATATAGGCTGTTTATCATGTTGAAGAAGCTTCCTTCTGTTCCTTGTGTTTGAAGGCTTTATCAAGAAAGGGTGCTGTATATTAGATGCCTTCTGTTCATTGATTGAGATAATCAAGTGGTTTTTGTCTCTCATTTTCTTAATGTGGGGTATTAATTGATTTTCTTATGTTGAACCAACCTTGTATACCAGGGATATATCCCACTTGATCATGGTATAGTATGCTTTTGGATTTGGTTTGCTGGTATTTTGTTGAGGATTTTTGCATCTATATTACAGATATTGGTCTGTAATTTTCTTTTCCAATCTTTTTCTGGCTTTGGTATGATGCTGATGTTGGCCTCATGGAATGAGTTAGGGAGTGTTCCAACCTTTTCAATATTTTTTAAGAGTTTGTGCAAAATTGGAGTTAATTCTTCTTGGAATGTTTGGTAGAATTCCCTTGTGAAGCCATTTGGTTCTGGGCTTTTCTTTGTTGGGAGGTTTTTCATTAATGATTCAATCTCTTTACTAGTAATTCGTTTGTTGAGATCTTCTATTGCTCCTTGAGTCAGTGTAGGTGGTTTGTGTTTTGCTAAGAATTTGTTTATTTCATCTAGATTATCTAATTTATTGACATACAGTTGTTCATAGTATCCATTTATAGTCCTTTACATTTCGTCAGTGTCAGTAGTAATACCCCCCTTTTCATTTCTAATTTTCCTTACTTGTTTCCTCTTTTTTCTTTGTCAGTCTAGTTGAAGGTTTGTTGATTTTGCTGATCTTTTAATAGAATCAAATTTTGTTTTTTTGTTTTTTATTTGTCTCTGCTCCAATCTTTATTTCCTTCCTTCTGCTTGCTTTGGGTTTAATTTGCTGATCTTTTTCTAGTTTTTCCAGTTTGAGATTTTGGTCTCTAATTTGAAGTCATCGTCGTCGTCTTTTTTTTTTTTTTGAGGTGCCGGGCCTGGGAATTGAACCTGGGACCTCATATGTGGAAAGTTGGTGCTCAAGCACTGAGCCACATCGGCTCCCCTGAGTTGTTTTTTTGTTTGTTTGCTTGTTGTCTGTTTTTTATTTTTTATTTTTGGTAGGCACTGGGAACCAAACCTGCAACCTCCCGTGTGGGAAGCAGGTGCTCAACTACTTGAGCCACATTTGCTCCTGAAGTCTTCTTTTTTAATGTAAGCATTTAGAAGTGTAAATTTTCCTCTCAGTACTGCTTTTGCTATGTCCCATAAGTTTTGGTGTGTTGTATTTTCATTTTCATTTGCCTCAAGATATTTCCTAATTTTGCTTCTGACTTTCTCTTTAGCTCATTGGTTATTTAAGAGTATGATATTTAATTTCCACTCTTTGTCAACTTTACTTTTCTTCCTCTGTTACTGATTTCTAGCTTCATTCTGTTGTGGTCAGAGAATACACTTTGTATGATTTTCAGTATTTTTGAATTTGAGACCTGTTTTGTGACCAAACATATGGTCTGTCTTGGAGAATGATTCATGTGCACACGAAAAGAATGTGTCTTCTGTTTTCATTGGGTGCAGTGTTGTATATTGGTTAGGTCTAGTTGATTTCTTGTATCATTCAAGTACTGTAGTTCCTATTGATCTTTTGACTATATATTCTATCCATTATGGAGAGTGGTGTGTTAAAGTCTTCTCCTGTTAATGTAGAACCATCAGTTTCTCTCTTCAAATCTGTCAGTATGTGCTTCATATATTTTGGGGCTCTGCTGTTAGGTGCATATGTATTTATAATTGTTACATCTTCTTGTTGAATTGTCCCCTTTATCAGTATGTAATGACCATTTTTGTCCCTTGTAGCTGTTTTTAACTTAAAATCAATTTTATTTTATATTAGTATAGCCATCCTAGCTCTCTTTTGGTTATTACTAGCATGGTATATTTTTTCCCCATCCTTTTACCATCAGCTTACTTGTATCTTTGACTTTAAGGTGAGTCTTTTGCAGATGGCATATAGTTGGCTCATGCATTTTTATCCATTCTGACACTCTCTGCCTTTTAACTGGAGAGTTTACATTTAAAGTCACTACAAATAATACAGGTCTTTCTGCTGCCATTTTGCTATTTATTTAGTCTTTGTAAATCTTATACCTTTTTGTCCCCTAACTTCTTCTGTTAAAGCCTACTTTTATATTTATTTGCTTTCTTGTGTTGTACCATATTGAGTGCCTTCACATTTCTATCTGGATGTATTTTTCATCTGTTTTCCTTGTGGTTACCATAGCATTAAAATTTAACATCCTAAATATATAACAATTATATTTGGTTTGATAACAATTCAACTTCAATAGTATGCACATAAACTTCTCCTATACCCATCTGTCCCTGCCCCCCACCCCCCTTTTTTTGTACTTGTTACCACTTATATCTTTGTACATTGGATGTCTGGAAACATAGATTTATCGCTACTTTTTATGCATTTGCATTTTATCACCTGTAGAAAGCAGGAAAGGGAATTACATTCTAAACAATACAATACAATACAATAATACTGGTGTTTATAATTACCCAAATGATTACCTGTATTGCAGGTCTTTCTTTGTTTTTTTTTTTTTTTAATGTATTTTATTAGGTTGTAAACTTACAAAACAATCATGCACATGCATGGAATTCCCATACAACACCCCTCCACCAGCACACTACATTGTTGTGGAACATTTGTTACAGATTATGAGATAATATTATCATTCTATTACCACTAACTATGGTGTATAGTGTACATTTTGCATATTTTTTCCATATTCCCCTATTATTAACACAGAACATTTGTGGCGTTGATGCAAGAATATTACAATATTGCTGTTAACTATAGTCTGTAGGTTACGTTAATTGTATTTTCCCCATGCTTCTCCACATTCTTACCACCTTGCAATAGTGATGTACATTTGTTCTAATTCATAGAATGACATTCTTGTATTTGTACTATTAACCACAATTCTCATTCACATCTGGGTTCACTATGTTATTCAGTCCCTAAATTATTCTCTAGCTTTCATTCAATTAACATTTTCATCCCTAGTCTACCCATTACAGCCACAATCCCATTCATAAACCAGCTGTGTCAGTTTGGCTCACTATAATATGTTACCACCAACTTTATCCATTTCGACACTTTTACAATCAAGTTAATTTAAACTTCTACATACATTAAAACTTCTACATACTTCAAACGTGTTCTCAACCCTTCTCTTATCTCCTAATAACCTATACTCTAGGTTTTAACTCCATTTACTTTTCATATTTAGTTCATATTAGTGAGCCCATGCAATATTTGTCCTTTTGTATCTGGCTTATCTCACTTAGTATAATGTCTTCAAGGTTCATCCATGTTATCATATGTGCCCCAATTTCATTTCTTCTTACAGCAGCATAGTATTCCATCATATATACATACACACACACCACACTTTATTTACCCATTCATTGGTTGATGGACACTTGGGTTTTTTCTATCTTTTGTCAATCGTGAATAACACCGCTGTGAACATTTGGTGTGCAAATGTCTGTTCGCGTCACAGTTTTCAGTTCTTCTGAATATATTCCTAATAGAGGGATTGCTGGATCATATGGCAGTTCTATATTTAGCTTCCTGAGGAACGGCCAAAATGTCTTCCACAGAGGCTGCAACATTTTATATTCCCACCAACGGTGATGGAGTGTTCCTATTTCCCCAGCACTTACTGTTTTGTTTTTTAAAATAATGGCCATTCTATACAGTGTGAGATGATAATTCATTGTCATTTTGATTTGCATTTCTCTAATAGCTAGTGATATTGAACAATTTTGTCATGTGCTTTTTGGCTATTTGTATTTCCTCTTTGGAGAAATGTCTATTTAAAGTGTTTTGCCCATTTTTAATTGGATTGCATGCTCTTTTATTGTTGAGTTGTATGATCTCTTTATAAGAATGGAAATCAAATCCTTATTGGATATGTGGTTTCCAAATATTTTCTCCCATTGAGTGGGCTGCCTTTTCACTTTCTTGGCGAAGTCCTTTGAATCACAAAAGTGTTTAAGTTTGAGGAGGTCCCATTTATCTATGTTTTCTTTCATTGCTTGTGCTTTTGGTGTTAAGGTTTAAGAATCTACCACCTACCACCAGGTCTTGAAGATGTTTCCCTATATTTTCCTCTAGGAGCTTTATGATTGTAGATTTTATAGTTAGGTCTTTGATCCATTTTGAGTTAATTTTTTATATAAGGTGTGAGATAGGGGTTCTCTTTCTTTCTTTTAACTATGGATATCCAGTTCTCCCAGCACCATTTGTTGAATAGACTGTTCTACCCCAACTGAATGGGTTTGACAGCCTTGTCAAAAATCACTTGACCATCAATGTGAGGGTCTTTTTGAACCATCAGTTCGGTTCTATTGGTCTGTATATCTATCTTCAAGCCAGTACCATGCTGTTTTTACCACTGTATCTAGGTAATATGATTTAAAGTGTGGAAGTGAGAGTCCTCCAACTTCACTCTTCCTTTTCAAGATGTTTCCAGCTATTTGGGGCCCCTTACCCTTCTGAATTAATTTGATAATTGTGTTTTCCATTTGTGTAAAAAATGCTGGTGGAATTTTTATTGGGACTGCATTGAATCTATATATTAATTGGTAGAATTGACACCTTAACTGATATTTAGTCTTTCAATCTGTGAGCATGGAATGTTCTTCCATTTATATAGGTCTTTTTTGATTTCTTATAGCAATGCATTTTTGCTTTTTGAATGCAAGTGCTTTACGTCCTTGGTTAAATTTATTCACAAGTATTTGATTCTTTTAGTCGCTATTGTAAATGGAGTTTTTTTCCTGACTTCCTCCTCAGAATGTGCATTGCTAGTATATATAAACACTACTGATTCTTGCATATTAAACTTGTATCCTGCAACTCTGCTGAAATTGTTTATTAAATAGCAGCTTTGTTGTAGGTGTTTCAGGAATTGCTAGATTTAGGATCATATCATCCTTGAATAGCAAAAGTTTTACTTCTACTTTTCTGATTGGATGCCTTTTATTTCTTTTTCTTGCCTAATTGCTCTAGCTAGAACCTCTAGCACTATATTGCACAACATTGGTGACAGTGTGCGTCCTTATCTTGTTCTCGATCTCAACAGGAAAGCTTTCAGTCTTTCACCATTGAGTAAAATGTTAGCTGTGGGTTTTTCATATATGACCTTTATCAGGTTGAGCAAGTGTCCTTCAGTTCTTAGCTTTGTAGTATTTTTACCAAGGAATGATGCTGTATTTTGACAAATGCCTTTTCTGCATCAATCGGTAGGGTCCTGTGAGTTTTCATCATTGATTTATTAATTTGGTGTATTATGCTGATTGATTTTCCAAAACCCACTTGATCATGATGAATAATTCTTTTAATGTGTTGTTGGATTCAATTAGCAAGTATTTGGTTTAGGATTTTTGCATGTGTATTCATTAGGGAAATAGGTCTGTAATTTTCTGTTTTTGTAATGTCTTTATCTGGCTTTGATATTAGGGTGATATTGCCTTCATAGAATGAGTTTGGTCGCTTTCCTTCTTCAAATTTTTGGAAGAATTTGAGTAGGATTGGTGTTAAATCTTATTTGAATGCTTGGTAGAACTCACCTATGAAGCCATCTGGTCCTGGACTTTTCATTTTGGGGAGTTATTTGATGACTGTTTCAATCTCTTTATGTGTGATTGGTTTGCTGATGTCTTCTATTTCATCTAGGATCAGTGTAGGTTGTTCGTATGTTCCTAGGTATTTTTCCATTTCATCTGCATTATCTAGTTTGTTGGCGTACAGTTGTTCATAGTATCCTCTTATAATCTTTATTTCTGTGAGGTCAGTAGTAATGTCCCTGTTTTCAGTTTTGGTTTTATTTATTTGCATATTTTCTTTTTTTCTTTGTCAGTCTAGCTAGGGGTTTGTTGATTTTGTTAATCTTCTCGAAGAACAACTTTTGGTTTTGTTTAATTCTCTGTTTATTTTTTGTTCTCAATTTCATTTATTTCTGCTCTAATCTTTGTTATTTCATTCCTTCTGCTTGCATTGGGTGTAGTTTGGTGTTCTTTTTCCAGTTCCTCCAGCTGTGTAGTTAGGTCAGTGATTTTACCTTTTTCTTCTTTTTTAATGTAAGCATTGAGGGCTATAAATTTCCCTCTCAGTACTGCCTTCGCTGCATCCCATAGGCTCTGATACGTTGTGTTCTTGTTTTCATTCATCTCAAGGTATTTATTGATTTCTCTCTCAATTTCTTCTTTGGCCCACTGATTATTTAAAAGTATGTTGTTTATTCTCCATATATTTGTGAATTATCCCTTATTTTGCCCATTGTTGAATTCCAGCTTTATTCCATTATGATCAAAGCAAGTGCTTTGTATAATTTCGATCTTGTTGAATTTATTGAGATCTGCTTTGTGACCTAACATATGGTCTGTCTTAGAGAAAGATCCATGAGCACTTAAGAAGAATATATATCCTGCTGTTTTGTGGTGTAATGTTCTGTTTATATGTATTAGATTTAGTCTATTTGTCATACTATTCAAGCTCTCTCTTTCTTTTTTTTAAGACTTGTTTATTTATTTATTTATCTCTCCCTCCCCCGTCATTGTCTGCTCTCTGTGTCCATTTGCCGTATGTTCTTCTGTGTCTGTTTGTCTTCTCTTTAGGTGACACTGGGAACCGATCCTGGGACCTTCCATAGTAGGAGAGAGGTGCTCAATCTCTTGTGCCACCTCAGCTCCCTGGTCTGCTGCATCTTTTTTATTGTTTCTCCTCTGTGTTTCTTTTTGTTGTGTCATCTTCCTGCACCAGCTCTCCGCGCGGTCCAGCACTCCTGCATAGGCCAGCACTCCTGCATGGGCCAGCGCTCTGTGTGGGCCAGCTTGCCTTCACTAGGGACCTGGGAATCGAACCCTGGACCTCCTATATGGTAGACGGGAACCCAGTTGCTTGAGCCACATCTGCTTCCCCTCTCTGTTTCTTTATTGATTCTCTGCCCAGATGTTCTATCCAATGCTGAGAGTGGTGTATTGAAGTCTCCCAACTATTATTGTAGAGACATCTATTTCTCTCTTCAGTTTTGCCAGTATTTGCCTCATGTAATATGGGGCATCCTGGTTAGGTGTATATACATTTATGATTGTTATTCCTGGTGAATTACCCCTTTTATTAATATAAATGTCCTTCCTTGTCAGTTTTGCTTTTTTTTTTAAACAATTTTTTGAAGTACATCATTCATACATGAACATACATAAGCTATAAATGTTCAGTAAACATCTTGAACTTACAAAACACACATATATAACATACAGGGCTCCCACACATCACCCCCCCACCAAACACCCTGCATTGTTGTGAAACATTTGTTAACAAATCATGAAAGAGCATCGCCAAAGTATTTCTACTAACTGTAGTCATTATCTTCCTCCCCTATACATTTTTAAAAGGATTTATTTATTTAGTTAGTTTTATCCATTTTTAGCCCCCCCCCCCCATTTTTGCTGTTTCTGTGTCCATTCACGGGTCAACTTTCTGCCCTCTCTTATCATCTTTCTCTTCCTGTCCTCACTGGGATTCGATCCTCAGAATCTCCTATGTGGGAGAGAGGCGTCCTACTGCCTGTGCCACCTCAGTTCCTGGCTTTTTGGTGCATCTTGCCTTGGCTCTCCCTGGTGTCACTCTCCTGTTGCGTCATCATCTTGCTGTGTGGCTCGTGGGGCTTGACAGCGCACCCGCGGATGAGGCCTGGTGGCCCACGTGCCTTCTATATTTTTCTTTTTTTAATTTTTACTGGGAGGTCCTGGGGATCGAACCCAGGTCCCTCCATATGGGAGACGGACGCCCAACCACCTGAGCCACATCTGTCCCCCTGCTACGTCTCTTGAGGCTGACCAAAGATACCCAAAGTTACAGTCTTTTCCCATACAGGATGGTCACATAATAAATCGGGCTTAGCTCGCTTCGGCAGCACATATACTAAGATTGGAACGATACAGAGAATATTAGCATGGTCCCTGCACAAGGATGACACACAAATTCGTGAAGCGTTCCTTATTAAAAAAAAAAGAAAAAATCAGGCTTAGTTTATCACCAGCATTCTAAAAACCAGACCTAGGGAGAGAAACTAGTCTGGGGACATGTGCATGGTTTCTAATATAGCGAATGTTTAGCCTACCCTGATTATCACAAAATCAAAACTTTTGTTTTTAAAGTCTATTTCATCTGATATAAGTATAGATACTGCAGCCTTTTTTGGTTACTGCATGCTTGGAATATCTTTTTCCAGCCTTTCGTTTTCAGTCTATTGGTATCCTTGGGTCTTAGGTGAGTTTCTTGTAGACAGCATATAGATAGCTCATATTTTCTTATCCATTCCACCACTTGGTGTCTTTTGATTGGGGAGTTTAATCCATTAACATTCAATGTTATTACTGTAAAGGCAGTTCTTACGTCACCCATTTTGACCTTCGGGTTTTATCTGTCAATTTTTATTTTTACCACTCCTTTTTTACTTTGGGTTACTTTTGCTGATCTGATCTTCCTTTCTAGGCTCTCTTCCAAGCCTCTCTCCTGTCTTTTCTTTTCAGGCTCTAGCACTCCCCCCACCCTTTTTTTTTTTAATAAAGATTATTTATTTATCCTCCCCCTTCCTTGTTTTGTACTCACTGTCTGCTCTCTGTGTGTTCTTCTGTGTCTGCTTGTCTTCTCTTTAGGCGGCAGCAGGAATCGATCCTGGGACCTTCTGGAGTGGGAAAGAGGTGCTCAATCTCTTGCTCCATCTCAGCTTCCTGGTTTGCTGCGTCTCTTATTATCTCTCCTCTGTGTCTCTTTTTGTTGCATCATCTTGCTGTGCCAGCTCTCTGCATGGGCCAGCACGCCTGTGCGGGTCAGCACTCCTGCACAGGCCAGCCCTCTTGCGTGGGCCAGCATGCTGTGTGGGCCAGCTCTCCATGTGAGCCAGCTCTCTGCTCGGGCCAGCTCACCACATGGGCCAGCACTCTTTGTGGGCCAGCTCGCCAGGTGGGCCAGCTTGCCTTTCACCAGAAGGCCCTGGGAATCAAACCCTAGACCTCCCATATGGTAGATGGGAGCCCAATCACTTGAGCACATCCATTTCCCATCAAGCACTCCCTTTTGTATTTCCTATAAAGCCAGTCTCTTGGTTACAAACTCTCTTAGTCTCTGTTTATCTGAAAATATTCTAAATTTGCCCTCATTTTTGAAAGACAATATTCTTGGATATACGATTCTTGGCTGGCAGTTTTTCCATTGAAGTACCTTAAGTATATCATAGTATTGCCTTCTTGCTTCCATGGTTTCTGATGAGAAATCAGCATTAATCTTTTTGGGTATCCCTTGTATGTGATCCATTGCTTTTCTCTTGCTGCTCTCAAATTCTCTCTTTGTCTTTGGCATTTCACATTCTTATTAGTGTCTCAGAATAGGTCTCTTTGGATTTATCCAGATGGGAGTATGTTCAGCTTCTTGGACATGGATATCTATGTCCTTCAATTGGGCTGGGAAATTTTCAACCATTATTTCTTCAAATATTCCTTCTGTCTCTTTTGCCTTCTCCTTCTGGGACACCCATGACACTTATGTTTGCATGTCTCTTGCCATCATTTATTTCCCTGAGAACCTGTCCAATTTTTTCCATTCTTTATCTATTCTTTTGTATGTCCATTTTCGTAGGCTATGCCTTCAAGCTCACTGATTCTTTCTTCTGTCTCCTCAAATCTGCTGTTATATGCCTCCAATGTGTTTTTAATTTCATTTATTGTTCCCTTCATTTCCATAAGATCTGCTCTTTTTCTGTGTGTTCTTTCAAATTCTTCTTTGTGCTCACCCAGTGTCTTCTTAATATCCTTAATGTCTGTAGCCATCTCATTGAATTTATTAAGGAGATTTGTTTGAACATCTATGATTAGTTGTCTTAACTCTTGTATGTCATCTGGAGGCTTATCTTGTTCCTTTGGGCCATATCTTCCTGTTTCTTGGTATAGATTGTAATTTTTTGTTCGTCTCTTGACATCTGGCTTAGTAGATGTATTTATTCTGGGTGCAGTTTCTCTCTTTAGTTTAGGGCTTTCTTGCCCTTTCTCTCTTGCTGGTTGTGTAGTAGGATGTACTTGTTACTCTAAGCTCTGGAGGCTGATGCTGCCTGCATTGCCCTAGAAACCAATGAAGCTTCTCTGCCAGGGGTAGGGATGGAGCTGCAGCTGTGTGTAGTAATCCCAGCTGTGCAGGCCAAGGCCATCTGAAGTTACTTGGAAAGACTGATGAAGCTTCATAACCCTTCCTCCCCTGCCTGGGGAAGGGATGGAGCTGCAGGTTTGGGCAGCAAATTAAACCGTGCAGGTCAAAACTGACCGTAGTTGCCTGGGTAGACTGAAGTCTACCCCCCTTCTCCCCTGCCAGGGGTTGGGATGGACCATCTGTTGTGCCCAACAATCTAATCTGTGTGGGCTGAAAGCACCTGCAGTTGCCCTGAGAGGTTGAGGAAACAGAGCTCCCTTTCTATCCTATTGGGGGCGGGGGTGTGGATGGTGCCACAGGTGTCCAACTATTCAGTCTGTGTGGGCCCAAAACACCTGCAGTTGCCCAGAGAAGCTGGGGAGACACCACCTCCCTCTTGTCCTATTG
This sequence comes from Cabassous unicinctus, assembly GCA_029593785.1. Taxonomy (NCBI): domain Eukaryota; kingdom Metazoa; phylum Chordata; class Mammalia; order Cingulata; family Chlamyphoridae; genus Cabassous; species Cabassous unicinctus. The sequence continues at coordinate 8,709 of JAQZBX010046620.1, read as the reverse complement.
TGGGTGAGTGTTGAGCATGTGGCATCCAGCCGTCCAGTTCTTGCAGACCAAAAGTGCCTGCAATTGCACAGACAGGCCGAGGAAACACCAGCCTCCTCCTTTCCTATGGTGGGTGGTGGTGGTGGAGTCCCAGGTGCTTGGCAAACCAGTCTGTGTGGGCTGAAAGTGTCTGCAGTTGCCCAGGGAGGCTGAGGGAACACAGCTCCCCTCCTCTCCTATTGGTGGGGAGGGGATGGAGCCCCAGGGGTCTGACTACTCAGTCTGTGCCGGCCATGAGCACTTGCAGTTGTTCTGAGAGGCTGGTGCAGGTTCCCCCAGCTTCCTCCCTGCCGGAGGTGGGGCTGGAGCTTAGGCTAGAGCTGCAATCATGTCTGGGTGTAAAGAAGCTGGTCCCTTCGTCACTGTGATCTTCAGTCAGCCCTGCTTGCTTTCATGTTGGAGGCAGAGTTAAAATGGCAGCTACAGGCCTCTTTCCAACTTGAACAGGTTCAAACTTTAACTGTACTTAGGATTACACTTTTGCCAGCAGAATTTACTAATCAATAGCTGAAGTTGTTGCCCAGCTCTCTATTCCTCCCCTGTTTTTGGGAAATGGAGCTTCCAACTCCAGCCACAAAATAGCTCCCGAGGTGACTTGCACCACCATTGGAGAATGGGCACCGGCCTCTGTGGCATGGAGTGCTCTACTCACTAATCTTCACTCAGATGGGCAGTCTTCTCCCTTTGTTCTTCCACGGATGTTGCAGGATGCTTTAGATAGCTCCGGGTGATTGCTAACTGCCCTGTAGGGCAAGCTGACTCTTGGATCTCCTTACTCTGCCACCATCTTGCCCCCAGGTCTTTATTTCTTTATGCTGCTTTGAACTACTGTCTAGTGTCTTTTCATTTCAGTCTAAAGAAACCACTTTAACATTGCTTGTAGAGTAAGTCTAGTGATGAATTCTCTCACATTTTGTTTGAGAGTCTTAATATCTCCCTCATTTTTGAAAGAGCTGGTAGTTGTTCAGCACAACTGCCTTCTCGCCTTCTCGCCTCCATGGTTTCTTATGAGAAATTGGCAGTCAATCTTACTGGGACTCCTTTGAATATAACACCTTGCTTTTCTCTTGCAGCTTTGAAAACTCTCTCATTTTCCGTTGAATTTGAAAGTATAATCAATATATGATGGTGTGTATTTATCTTCATGTTTATCCTGTTTGGTGTTCTCTGGACTTCTTGGATGTGCATATTCTTGTCTTTTGCTAAGTTTGGCCAGCTCTCCATCAACATTTCTTTGAATATTCCTTCTGCCCCTTTTTCTCTTTCTTCTCCTTCTGGGACTAACATAATGCATATGCTGGTGCACTTGACAGTGTCCCAGAGGTGTCTTAGGCTATTTTCACTGTTAATATTTCTTTTTTCTTTCTGCTTCTCTGCCTGACTCGACTCATTTCAAGTGTCTTGTCTTTGAATTCACTGATTCTTTTTTTCTGCCAGCTCCATTCTGCTCTTGAAACCCTCCTGGGCATTTTTCATTCAGTTATTTTGGTCTTCAACTCTAGTAGTTCTCTGGTTCCTTTTTAAAATTTTCTCTCTTAGGCTGTTATATTTTTCATTCATTGTTTTCCTGATAATCCTGTAGTTCATTCTTTGTACTTTCTTTCCTCTCCTTAATCATTTTTAAGATCATTTTTAAAAAAAGTTTTTTATTCGTTATGTCCACATTCTCATCTTCTTTGTTGGTGTTTTCTGTATTTTTATCCTTTTTCTTTGGATGGGCTGTCATTTTTTGTTTGTCTTGTACTCTTTTGCATACTGTACATTTTAATATTTAAAAATATTAATTCTGGGATTTACTCCCTGATATGTCCATTTCTTGGTTTTGTGACCAGCTAGTGATAAAATAGAGATTTTCTTGAGCTTCATCCCCTCCTATCAGGGAGGTCTGCCCAAGGCAGATGCACTGTGCTGGGTTTTCCAGTCTTACTGGGCATGTGTCTTGTCTTGGGCTTTTGCTTGTTAGTTGTTTTGGAGTATCCCTGTTTACAGGATTTTTTTTGTCCCCTCTTTTTCCCAGACTGTCTGCTTCTGTAGTTCTTTTACACTTCTGTCCTTGTCTCGGGCAACTTTTGCCTGGAGTGCAAATTTTGGGAGAGGATTCACCCTGGGAAGGGTTTTCCCAGTTTGTGTTTTCCCAATCAAAACAGAACCAGGGACCCACTAAAGGCGTGCAGATCCAGCTCCAAAGTGCCCTGTGGCAGGGAGGCCGGAAACTTCTCCAACCGGCTCCTCAAAGCTGAGCTTTCCTGGTCTGCCCAGCAAATGTCGCCCTTCAGCTAACTTCTCCGCAGCCCTGAAGCAGCATCATGGCTTTATAAAATCTCCACTGCCTCCACCCCTGTGTAGGGAGTGTTGAAACAATAGCTACCCTCAGATCCAAATTTGCTAATCAAAAGCCATGATCAGTGATTGACCTTGCATACCCCTGTCCTTGGGGAAGAAGATTTTATGTCTCTTTCTGTCACCAGCCACTAGCCAGGGACTGGACCCTGAGACACCCTGCTGCCAGCATGGGGGATGGGTGCCAGTGGCAGCCTTGCAGAGAGCAATTTACAGTTCTTAGCTGTAATTTAAAGAACTCCTGCTCTTCCCTGGATGATGTACAGTGTTCCTGTGCCCTCTGGCATCAAAATAGTTGTTTCAGACAGTTCCTGCCCATTTAATAGTTGTTTTGGTAGAATGAATGAGCCCTGGAGCTCCCTACTCCACTATCTTTCCTGGAAGTATCCCCTGAATAATACAGTTTTTAAAATGATTACCATTAGACCATTATGCTGACATAACCCAAGGCTACAGATTTCTCCATGCACTTAATTCAGTACAAAATTCTAAGTACTGATCGTTAATTGTATCTTTAAAGCCACAATAAGATTGATAGTCATCTTCAGTGCCAGCAGGATCCCTTTTCATGAAACATCTCCTGTATTGTTATTTTGAATAATACTCTCATCCATATACTGTGGGACCAGGGCCATAGTAAAAGTGTTCCTGGAGGCAGTCCTCTTTTTTCTCAGTGTATACTTTTTCAACTGTAGGTAACTTTGCTGTATGCATGACTCTAAAATTATCTTTTACTGGAAGTACATAAAAATCTGAGATACATGGGCATATGAATTAATATACAATGAATGTCAGATAAAACGTGGGATGATGGCATTTTTAGACTAAGCTAAGGTTTTATCTTTTGGTGTGTAGTTTTACTACAGGCAAGATGAGTTAACATGATCTATTCTGCTTAGAATCAGAGAAACTTGATTTACTGTTTTTCTGCAAGCATCACTGAAGTAGACTCATTATCTGCAGTATTGGAAACATTCAAAAGAACCCATCAGAAGTGATTTCTCTGAAAATGACAAAGTTCTTTGGAGGTGTGATGACGAACGAAGAAAAGTTTTTCCATTACTATAGTTGTCAGCCTTTAGTATCATGTCTCTTTATGAAAATATACACGGATTAGTAATCTGTGTACTTGACTGTAAAATATTTTTAGCTTTTTTGGGTGCTACTTACATTATGCCAAGGGGGCCCCCTTTGGTCTTTCCACTGAGAATCACTTACAATCAACATTAATATGTACTTTGTGTGTGTGTGTGTGTCTTTTCATTGGGGAGTTTAATCCATTAACATTCAATGTCCTTACTGTATAGGCAGTTCTTCACCCATTATTTTAAAATTTATTTATTTTTAATATACTTAAATTTTTTTTTTAAAGATACTTAGATTACATAAATGTTACATAAAAAATGTAGGGGATTCCCATATGCCCCACTCCCTTCCCCTCCCACACTTTCCAACATTAACAACATCCTTCATTGGTGTGGTACATTTGTTATAATTGATAAGCACATAATGGCGCATTGCCACTAAGTGTGGATTATAGTTTATGGTTTAAACTCTCTCCCGCACAAAATTTGTGCTTTTAATTTAAAGGGTTTATAGTGTGACACTGACCAACTTTGCTGACCTGGAATCTTCCTGGTTCAATTAACTTTTCTTTATGAGCCCTGAACTAGTATTGCAAGGGTCAGTCAAGTTTCCTTTGCTTTCCATTTGCAATCCCGTAAGGATGCATGTTCTCTCATTTTTCAGTAGGGGAGATAAGGCTTACCTTGCAGGAAGAGTTCTGTGCTGTATAACCTTACACTTCCTGTCTCAGTGGTGACATATGGCTCAACCCTGAGGGTGACAGTTGCTTTAAAGGACTACAGTTTTGATGTTTAGGGGGCTATTATTGTCACATGCCTCTAATAGAGAGGGCCTTTCAGTTCTGTGGAGGTACATGGCCGTCTCGTGCTCCTTGCCTCTCAGACTTCAGAGCTCTGGGTTTTCATCACCAATGTTTGCTGCTGATTTGCTTCTAATGTTGGCCACCTTTTTCTGTCTTACTCCAAAATTTCTCCCCTAGTCTCTTCAGACTTCTGTCAGTTTTCTCAGTGCTCAAAAACTGTCCACCTCTTTATAGATAGTCTATTTCTCCCCTTCTTCCCTGTTGAACTAATACCTGTAACACTTGCTTCTCCACTGCTGTTAGTTCATGATGGCCTAAAGTAGAATATAAATATCCATAACAAGTTTCACCCTCTTGATATATAGCCTTCCATATATATATATACATGATTTCCTTTTGAAAAAAAAAATCATATATATATAATACATGATATATTTTTATATATATATGATATATTATATATATATGATATTTTTTTTTTCAAAAGGAAATCATGTCCTGCATATTATTTTTAAACTGCTTCTCTCCACTTTACCTCCTGAAAATACCTTTCCATTTATTTAAATACTTTTTTAAAAATTTGTGTTTCTAAATTTTCAAGGACTGAAAACTATTCCATGGTTATAGCTACACCATTGGACATTTTGTGTGTTTTTCTCCTCTTTTCTCTTTCTCTTTTTCCTTCTTTCCTGTTATTTACTGCTGGTATAATTTTTGTTTCTGGGAGTCAAGGGTTGTTTGTTCATCATCATAAATATGTGCATGTGGCTATTAAACTTTAACTTGGACTTTTTGGGTCATAGAGGTAGGTAGGCTATTAGTTACAGTGCTACCCTGTGCGTTCAAGGCCAAAGACCCATATTTTATTCATACCTGTCTTACCAGCATGTACCTTAATGCCCAGTGCAGTGGGTGTTCCCTAAAGAATTATTGTTGAGTTCCAGAAATCTGAGGGCCACTTGACAAATATGAGTATCTACTATGTACTTGGAATCCTGGATATAGGTGTGAACAAGATATTGCCCTTAGCTCTTATGGTACTTAGAATCTATAAGCTTTGGTACTATTCTGTATAACAAGGTTTATGTTAAAGAGACAACAATCGTATTAATGTGAGGATCAATTAAAAAAGCTAAAAACAGTCCAAATGACTTATAGTGTGGTGACTCGGCACCAGGCCAGTCATCTTCATGCATATGGCAAAATAAGAACTGACAAATTGATTTTCCAATAGATGGTATTGCTTATTTAGGATTACCTACTGGTATTATGGATTGAGATGATCTTTATTGGGTTTGTACTTTTTGATCCTTGTAAATAACCAGAATTGGCTATGTTTAACTTGAAATTTTCATACCTGAATATAATGTATTAGCTATTGTACTGTGTGATTTCCAGACATCCAAAGATCTTTCTTTTTAGAGCTGGGTTTGGGTTTTTTGTAATAAGAAATTTACCCCCAAATATTTTTGGTCCTTCTGTTGCACATTTTAAAATATGATTAAACAAAGATTGCAGCCATGGAGAAGATTTTCTGCTGTAAATTGATGTTTCAACCCTGCCAGCTGTTCATGATTTCTGTGATCCCACTTATAAAAGTAGAAAGTGAAGGGTGTGAGTGGCTGCCCTCTTGGGGACAGGCACATGATTTTAAAAAAAATGTGTGTGCCTCAGCAGAGCTATATTCGTTTCATATAGCTGCCTTTTTCTTTTTTATTGTAGGGCCAACTCTCAATGTTACAAGAAAAAATCGACCATTTGGAGCGTTTGCTAGCTGAGAATAATGAGATCATCTCGAATATTAGAGACTCAGTCATCAATTTGAGTGAATCTGTGGAGGATGGTCCGAAAAGTTCACAAGGCAATATCAGTCAAGGTGCTGGCTCACATCTTCTGTCATCGCAACAATCATCCCTCCCAGTCGACCCTCAAGACTGTCCGTTTGCTTTACAAAGTGGAAGTCAGAATTCAGATGTGCAGGTAATGTTTACATTCATTAATAATTAGTAGATTGTTTTGTTTTTTTTTTTTTTTTTAAAGATTTGATCTATTATCTGTTTTAACTTGGTAAGTCACTTAAAGTCTCTGGATTCTAGTTTCTCCCTTTGTCAAGTGATTTGATTAGTCACATGATGACTAATGTTCTTTTTTTGTGGTAAAATTTTATGATTCTGTTCTCTGCCCATTTTTCTGATTCGTTTATAACTTGGGTGAGGGTGGCCTTTTGGTATGCTTTTCAGGTCTTATTTTCTGTGAAAGTTGAAAACCTTTAGAGGTTTAAATTTTGCCAGAGATTTTCTTACCCTGTTTTGAAAAGTTGAGGAAAAGCCCTGCTTTTACTTTATAGCTGTTAATTATATAGTATAGGTGTCATGCAGTGTAGGGTTAGTTTTTTGTTTTTTTTTCCTGAATATCCTTTTGTGAGGGGAAAGGGATATCTTTTTGAGCTGTGCTGTCCAGTAAGGAAGCCACTGTCCACATGTGACTGCTGAGCACTTAAAAGATGGCCAGTTTAAAATAAAATGTGCTCTAAGTTTCAGATGTACACAAAAGACTTAGTATGAAAAAAAATGTAAATTATCTCATTAATTTTTTTGTACTGATTACATGTTGAGATGATAATATTTTGAAGACAGTGGCCTAAATAAAATATATCACAGATTGATTTCACCTATTTTGTTTTGCTAGAAACTTTTAAAATATATATTTGGCTTCCATTATATTTCTTTTGGACAGTGCTGTTTATCAGAGGGTAGTGGAGTTGAAAACTAAGGCCAGAAAGGACTCCTGCCTTAAACTGAGGGTGTGTCATTCATATTTACTGTGTTCTGCAAATTAGCAGAGGGCAATTTGCAGAACAAATAGCACTTGGTGGGAGGACCAAGGTGTGAATATTTTAAAGTCTGACCAAATGAATTGGCTTCTGGCCTTGCTTTATTTTTTTTATTTTTTTATTTTTTTAAAGATTTATTTATTTTTTATTTATACCCCCCCTTGCTGCTTGTGCTGCTGTGTCCATTCGCTGCGTGTCTTCTCTGTGTCTGCTTATCTCCCCCTTGCTGTGAGGTCCTGCCGCATCAGCCCACGGCGCCGCGCCAGCCAGCCTGCCCTCACAAGGAGGCGCCAGGAAGCGAACCCGGGGCCTCTCATATGGTAAACGGGTGCTCTATCCATTGCGCCACACCCACTTCCTGCCGTGAGGTTGCTGCATCAGCCCACCGCACCGCTCAGGCCGGTGTGCCCTCACAAGGAGGCCTCGGGGCGCGAACCCGGGCCTCCCATATGGTAAACGGGGGCTCTATCCACTGAGCCACACCCGCTTCCCTGGCCTTGCTTTAGAGTAGTATTTTGCATCAGCTCCGGAGGGCAGGGAACCTGATGAGATCTTGATGCCATGGCTGACAGGCCAAACTGGAAGCTGGGGACAGTGGCGCTGGCCAGCCTTGCATCTGCCACTTCATCAGCCAGTGTGTGCCCAGATTTAGATAGAATCAGAATCCTGTGCTGGGTAGAGGTACCTGTTTCTGTGAGGCGTGGCTTTGTTTTAAGTACCTAGCCTCTGTCATATGTGTAAGGGAAATATTCTCCCCCTCCCCTTTTTGGGGTCTAAATCTTGGATTTAGAAAGGAGAGAAAGGAGTTGCAGAGCAGCCATGGAAGGCAGGCTTAGTGAGGCAGGAGGGAACTGGGAAAGCTGCAGGACTGGAAGGAATAGCTGAGCCCTACTGTTCCATCCAGCTGGCTCCCCAGTGCTGCTTAACCAGGGGTCTGTGAGCTTGAACTGAAATCCAAAAAAACATTATGCTTGTGGGGACTTGTTGGTACAGGTGTGATATATTTATTAAATAATACACAGTATAGTATGGACTTAGTAAGGGGTCTGTGGTTTTCACCTAACTGGCAAAGGGGTCCGTGGAACAAAAAAGATTAAGAACCCCTGATATATTGGCTTATCCTTGGGAGGGTTTTATTTTAATTCTTCAGGCCATAAATTTCATAGTGAGAGATATGTTATTGCCTTAAATACTTTGTATTCACTTTTATATAATTTGCTTATCTTTAACATTTTTTGTAACTCATTTATATATTAATTAGGCTGTAATTTTTACAGCCTAGTTAATTTTAACATAATTTTAACTTTACAGAAGATTGGTTGTGACCTTTGTCACATTTAGTATTATGGAGAGTATGAAGTATAAAGGTAATGTTTGAGGTTATGCTTTTGCAATATTTTTCCCTTTGTGTCCAAATAGATTGTTAGCAAGACAGAATACTGCACTGGAAACTTGGAACATATATAAATACATAAAAGATAAATCTTAATTTAAAAAAATTTCTCCATATTTAAATGATCATGCCTACTTGATCCTGTTATAGTTTTATTTTTAGAATTTAAAAAGGTAAACATAACATTTATTAATGGAAGAATAGCTACAGATGCAT